>JAPYYX010003275.1:0-14769 GCA_030522605.1 Cremastinae sp. B BG-2022a | reverse complement strand
AGTAAATCGATCGACTCGTTTTTGAGATATCGTGGTCACCGATATTTAGTGAGTTGTTTCGAAAAAATTCTGACTAGACGTAAACCCTTGAAGGGTTCATAATAAAAAAATTATGAAACATAGTTGAAAATATACCTTTCACTATGGAACAAAAGACTGAGCGAAACCTGCAGTCGTTTTCCCAAAAAAATTCACAAAAACTCGACTTTTTTTTCGGTCGACGACTAGATGTAACCTCTTAAATAGAATTTAAATGCAATTTAAAAAATTAATACAATGACAAATAACTCAGAAGAATTCCATTGGTGAAATTACATAATAATTTGTCAATGAAATCTGTATAATTGTATAATTTAATTATCAATTTCAATAGAACAGGATTTCGTTGTCAAAGGCTGAGATTGGTAATTTTTAACTCGTTAATTATCACGTTTTTGATCAATCGCGACCTCATAGGTGCTCAAACGATGAAAATACATTAACGTCATTAGTGTGAGACAATTCATCTGGATTTAATTTATTCTCGTGTAATCAGTCGTAGAGAGCTCTGTGCTGAGCTAATCAATGAATCGATCACGAAATACTATTTGCCGGTGAGAATTAACGCGAGAACGATCAGTAAGCTTCTATATTTGCTCATTTTGGACTGCCAGGTCGCTCGTTGGAATAATAGCCTCGTTAATTTATAGAAATAACAATTTGTAGTCACTGGGATACAGGCTGAACAATGAGTACACTATCTCAGTGCTGATGACGAGAAATTAAAAAGGGTTCACAATCCTGAACCCCATCGGGTCACGTGTAAACACGTGACTGTCTTTCATCGTACCCAAAATTTATTCTGCTTTGTACATGTTTCACTACACGAAAAAAAAAATTCAAAAAATGTTTGCTCAAAAAGTAAAAAATTTATTTTACGTTGGAGTTAATTCTTAGATAATTATCTACCAAATTTTTGATGCAATTAGTTAATTGAACATTCTCCATTGTGCCTAATGTTCTTTGTACATGTTTCATTAGACGAAAAAAATTATTCGAAAAATTTGTTGCTCAAAAAGTTGAAAATTTATTTTACATTTTAGCGTTTCAATTAAATCTCAGATTCACCAAATTTTTGAAACAATTAGCCAATTGAACATATATCATACCCAAAATTGTACTTCGTACATGTTTCATTGGACGAAAAAAATTATTTCAAAAGTCTTTTACTTAAAAAATTAAAAATTTCACTTTTTCATCGTTCGAATCAACTCCTCGATAATTTTTCAACAAATAATTCAAAATTATTCAACAAATTTTTATAATAATTTGTCGATTAAATATTATTATTTTTTATTCTTGAATTTTCAAAAAATTATACATTAAAATTTCATGATGAAAAGATTTATCTTGTATGAGATTGAGAGGCGATTGAATTGCGACAAATAGTATTTTGCATACGTACCAACAGTGCGTAACTTTGGGTCGCCCCTCGGTGGTGATATCGCGTGCCGATATAATGAATGGTCACACGGTACTTGCAATCTTTCGTAACCGAATGCCCTATCCTTTTTTTCGCTCTTTTACACCATTTGCGGCCGTTCACTTCCGGCCGATAAGCCGCTCTCATCGTGACTCCAACGTCGCCAGTGCGTTACTTTTACGACGCATGCTTTTGCATGGGGGAGAACGAACCTCAAAGCAAGTAGACGAAAAAAAATTTATATTCATAATTATCCAAGCAACATTTTTTTAATGATCGATCAAAAATGTAATCTACTTAATTCTACCAATTAAAAATAAAATGTATTTTGATCAAAACTACTCTAACTAAAAAAAATAAAATTTTAATTAAATTTTATTTTTCCAAATTTTTTAAAAATTTTCTGTCAAAAATTCTCTTTGCGTCATCGAAATATTTTCAAAAAATTGAATATTTTACACTCACTGTTATTTCATTTTTCCTAAAATTAAACGAAAAAAAAATCTTTCGTCCCTCCATCCATTTTGTCTCTATTTTCTTCGTACGAAAAATCTAACCTAACATAAACTGCGTATTTGTACAGCGATAGATTTGTACGAATATAGTAGTTGATATAGATAAGGCGTTATCGAAGTAGAAACTAGATGCAGCTGCTTTTTCCTCTCGCCGTCTCTTTTCCATTTCTCTCTCCTCTATTTGCTCTGCTCTATTCATTTTTTTCATTTCTTCTCCTATCGTTCGTTTCATCCCTGTTACAACACAGAGTGGATAGGTACGGAACTTCTTTTTTTTATTATCAGTCGAGTCGACGTGTATGTGCGTTCGCCTCTTTCGGGCTCATTTCCTGCACAATGTCCCTCGTACACCCTGTCCCAACTGATATCGTAGTTTCCATGTACAGGCGATGCCAGAGTACGAACAACGATCGAGTTATAGGCCATACTGACAGATATACACACGTATATTTGTACAACTATTCACGAGATACGCTGAGAATGTTCCCGAGCCCTGGCAAAAGCGAAAGGGAAATCAATTAAGTCACTCAACCCTGTTGTGAGCGTACGGGAGGGTCATTGGACAATTGATACAGTGATAGGACCTCTGCCAGTCAGAATTTTCCTCCCTGAAAATCGAAGGCTCTCAGACAAAAAAAGACACGAAAGGAAAGTCGAGTGAAAATTTGTCATTCGATTTTCATAACTAATACCATCAAAAAATTATTTTTGAATAATTTTTAAATAAGTTTTTGTTATTTAATATTCGTTTATTGGATTTTCATAACTGATACGATGAAACAATTATTTTTTAATGATTTATAAATAAGTTTTTGCTATTTATTATTTTGATGGTATTTTTTGTGGAGTTGTACTTTTTATTCATGATAAATATGAATAGGAGTATTTATATTTCGAATACGTTTGAGGACTCGACTTTTTTATGGGAGAGAGAATATTGTGGATTTTTGTGAATCCCTGAAAATATAACAGAATACATAAAGAAAAAATGTATAAAACATCAATTGTATTATCGTTACTTTTTTCTTTTCTTCTCATAAATCATAAATAATTCTAATGGCAAATATTGAGAAGACTTGGTGATTATATGAATTTTTCATCAAAAGCTATTTTATTAATAAAAAAATGACGTGAATTCAAAAGTCAATAACAAATGTTTGACTTTTTTCCGAACATCTCGAATATTCCACAGCCCAGGGTCATTTTGTGGTTGAAACGTTAACAACCATGTATCTGAATATTCGCCTGCTCGTCACAATATGTACTGACATTAACGAAAAGCACAACTCATGACGCGATGACATGGACGTTCAACAATACATTTTATTAATAATAAATATTGATGTAAATTCGTTTATTTCAAAGATCATCAAAAAACAAAAAGTTGACTTTTTTTTTAGTGAGGAAATATCTCGAGAGTTTCACAGCCCAGGGTCGTTCGGTGGTCAAAATGTTAACGACCACGTGTCTGAATTTTCGTACGCTCGTCACAAAACACGTAGTGACTGTAACGAAGAGCACAACTCGCGGTGTGCCTCGATCCGAGAGAGAAAGTGAACCCGGGATTCGGAGGGCGAGTGAAGAGGCAGAGAAAGAGAGAGAAACGCCGAGAATGGAGTGTGTTCACCAAACCCTCTCACGAGAGTACATAAGCCCTGCAGTCGCGTGGGTTGCCATGGGCAACCATGACTAACACAGGATCGAGTGCGTTCCCTCTCGCCGATACTTTTCGTCTCACTATCCTCAACGCTCTATCTCTTTAACCGTGTAATCGATTTATAATTACAATGATTGGTAACTGTAGTAAATTCGTCATTGACACGGTGACGAAATCAAAACCCTCTCATCATCTTTATTCATCAATTATTTCTGATTAATCAACGTCAGCAATTTTTTTCCTTCTGAGAGCTATTAAAAGTTTTCAGATATCCTCGATTTTGCTGTAAATAAAGTGTTTATAAGCATTTTTTGAATTTTCACTGTATTTAGTAAATTTTAGTAGTTTAGCAATTTTTTTAGTAATTTAGTTCTTCTTTTAGCCATTTTTAGTAATTTAGGAATAAACTTAGTAGTTTTAATCAGTGACTTAGTACTTTTTTAGTTCTTTTTAGTAATTTAGGATTCAATTTAGTAATCTATTTAGTAATTTTGTACTTTCTAGTCATTTTTAGTAATTCAGGTCTAAATTTCGGAATCTATTTAGTATCTTTTTTTAGTAATTTAGGATTCAATTTAGTAATCTATTTAGTAATTTAGTACTTTCTAGTCATTTTTAGTAATTCAGGACTAAATTTCGAAATCTATTTAGTACTTTTTTTAGTCATTTTTAGTAATTTAGGACTCAATTTAGTAATTTTGTACTTTCTAGTCATTTTTAGTAATTCAGGACTAAGTTTAATAATTTATTTACTAATTTACTACTGTTTTTAGTTATTTGTAGCAATTTAGGACTAAATTTAGTAATTCGTTTACTAATATTCTCAAAGTATTGGATCGTATCGTTTTTCAAGCGTTTCATTTTATTTCTTTTTTCTCCCGGTCAGATTCCCATTTTTCAATTTTCCTCCAAACATTTATCGAAAAATGTCAAATTTCGGAGCAGAGCTTACAAAGATATCGGGGAGATTCGGTAACAAATTTTCTCGTTTATTTGATCCCGGCTCGTTTTTTTTACTCGTGCATGTTGCCTGAATGCGTCAGCACTGGCTCGTTCTCTTGTTTCTATGCTATATATAGCTAAAACACAGGCGTCCATTCCCTTTCCCTTTCTCCAGAGCTTCCCCTCGATCCTTTTTGGCTTTCCATCGGCTCGGCTCTCTGTCTCTCGTTCCATCCGTCTCGCGGTACACGAACGCCGGCAGACGAGCCGAGAGCATAAGTTCCATGTATGGACCCCATGGATCCCAGGGATGTATCACCGTCCGTATTTCATTAGGGGCAGCAGCCCGTGACCACCGAAATATCGCGTATCGCGCTGTTGCTTCAGCTTCCATCCCAATGTACACACTCAAACATCATATACCATTTTTATGGTGTCTACATTATTATATTTATATACCTTGATATACATATACGTATATGTATATATATTTATATATACACGGATACATATTTATATACTGACACAGGCGCGTTTATCTGCAAGCTTTGCCAGGACGAAGTTTATTCGCTATAACCCCTTTTCCAAATCCTCTTCCCCTTTCAAGCACTTCGGCAAAATTAATCGCATTTCGTTGGCTCATGATTAATGGCTTTTCGCGACGAAAAAATACTCCTGCACACGCAACCCCAAATTCCCCGTGATCAATCGAACTTTTACATTCGAAAGATTTTTTTTAAATTCATTGTTACGTGAGAGATAAGAATTTAGAATGAAAAATATATTGTTGCAATCCAAGTTTTTAAGGTTTCAGACTTTATTTTTAATGTCTAAGGGTTGTAGATTCGAAAGCAACAACTTTCATGAAATTACATTTTATTTTTTTAAATAACGTTGATAACGAATGTCGTTTGCTCTTATCAACGCGATCATTATGACGTCATGAATTTTTTTTTGTGGTCCGGTCGAATCGAGTTGATGACCGCAATTCAAATTTGTCCATTCTCGGATATACTTTTATGATTGGTACACTTGAGTTATTTATTTCGAGTTTTACGAAGGACTATAAAGGTGGCCAGTGTTGCGCGGCTACTCCAGGAGTATGAAGCAATATAAGGGATTTATCCTTGTGGCCGAAAGGACCCTTTCTTCCTTCACGTGCGCGTTGACCCGTCAAATCCCTTTCGTCTTTTACGACACGTACAGGAGAGTGATATGAACCGCTTCATTTTCCAGCCGCCCACTGTGCCCGAGGATTTCTTTTTCAAGTCAGTATACTTCCTGGAATCGAGCTAAATTTAATATAACACACTGAAACTGGAGCTCGACGTAATTATTTTTTTAACTGGAATTTCGAAACGATTTTTTTGAAATATAAAAAAAAAACTTTCATCTCAGAAATAGATAAAGCGTTATTAGAGTGATTAACTTTTTAATTTAATTTTGAAACTCGGTAGCGAGTGATTGAATCATAAAGATAATATTAGGAGAAAGTGAAAAAAATGCGCGACCACATGGCACGAGTAATTAAAAAAAAACGTGAAAATCGGTTAGGGTGAATAAAGTACGGTAATTATCGTAACGAAGTGTAGATAGAAAAAATTCAGCTGCGAAGATTCGAGGAAATATAAAATAGATTGAAGAGCTTGAATTGAAAGAGTGATAAAAAATTTTCCCGAATAATCTTGAACGGAATTAAACGAGAAAAAAGTATAATAAAGTAAAAAAGAAAGTAAATAATTTGCTATGAAAGTGAAATTGACAATAAAAAAAAATTCTGTACAATAAATTCTAAGACATCCTAAATAAAAGTAACGCGAGTACAAAAACGAAGGGAAATAAAGATAAAAAAAAACAAAACGAGTAAAACAGAGAGAAATGGAGCACGAGAGAAGAAAAATAATGCGAGCAAGAGACAAAGAGAGATAATGAAGCGAGAGAGAAAGAGACGAAAGCAGAAAGAAAAAAAAAAGGAAAAGAGAGTGAGAAGGAGCAAAGAAGAAAAGAGAAAGCAGAGCTGAGAGCCCTGGCGGCGTGGCCACCCTCGTTCCTACGCCCCCACCCGATTGCTGTTCCTCGTTTCTAGCCCCTTTTATCCCCACCACTCGCTTCCTCACCCCTCCATCCCCTATCATCGAATTTCGATGTCTCTCTCTCTCTCTCTTCATTTTTTCTCTCAAAACCTCATTCTATCCTTCTCCCACTCGCTCCGTCTCCTTTCTCTCCTTCGTACGCACGTCTTCGATCCGAGCGGTAAAAGAAGGGCGTATCTCCTATGCTCACCCGTACTACTTACGCCCTTATAACTCCAAGAAATCGTCCCCTTCTCCTTTTCTTCGCTCTCGCTCCCTCTTTGCATTTCTCTCTCTTTCACTCGTACTTATTCTCTATCCTTCTCTCTCTCCTTCACGCAGTGTCTCCCTCTCGCTCGTACCAGTGCCTCGTTTCCTGCTCCGCGTGCCTCGCACTAACCGGACCCGGGCTATACACTCGAAGCAGCCGTCGCTTTCCGGCCGGCTTCTCGAACGAATAGCGGCAGCAGCGGCGGCTGTAACCCCGAGCCATCCTCCAACCTACGACTTCCAGCATTCCCCGGTCGCCCGCAGTTGCAGCTGCACCGGCTCGGCCCGCGCCCGTCGGGATCCCATCCCAGTCGTACGCGCTCTTCTCACTCTCAGCTTCCCGCTAACGCCGCCGATACTCGCGTTCGCCTGCGCTCGCGCATCGTTTCAAACGCGAATATTCGGGATTTTTTTTTCTCAACGACAATTCGAATTCTCAGTGAGGAAGGTGAACAGAATATCGTGAATATTGTTTCAGTGATTTGAAATTCGAGTGTCAAGTGCATTTTTTGGTATTTTTCGATCGATCAGCGATCGCTGACGATTTTTCGGTTTTTTTTTCAAGTGTGTTTTTTTTCTTGTGGCGTGATACGCACGAGCGGAAATGAATGTTTTCGTGATTTTTCGGGTTTATCGCAGCTGATAAAGATTCGAGAGTTTGAACTATTCGAAATTTCAAATTCGCTCGATCTACCGCACGGTCTCGCGCGACTTATCCGTCTCGGTTTATCTGCACACGTGCCATGTTCTCTCCAGCAGTGATTTAGTTACGCTATCTCTACGTTTCCCTTTTTTTTGGCGGAACCAGCGAGGACTAGCATTTAGCAAATGTCACGAACTCTCGATTAGAGAGAGAATTTTCTGTCGAGATAATAACGATGAATTGAGGAGAAAACGAACCGGAGAGCGATTTCGTCTGGGAATCTGTTGATATGTAAAAACTGGGAACGTTCATAATCGGACACTTATCCGGTGAGGCCGATTCGTGGGTGCAATCGTAATGACTCGTTTCATCGATCGAACCGAGCGATAAAGGCTCAACCCCGATTTTCTCACGACCTCTGACCCGCTACCGATATTCGATCGAATCATTTTTTTTCTTCTCTCTCTCTCTCTCTCTTTCGTTTATAATTGCATCTTAAATATCCGGCCGGCACGATTTTCACCAGCGCAAGATGGGAGCGAAAACGTTTGAGACATAATTGGCGAGCCTTCGTCGCGCGGAATAAGACTCGAGGAAAAAAATTCCTGGGACGTCGACGTTCGGGTCTCCCGATCGGATATTATTCTCAAGGGCAGCGTATACAAATCGAGAATAATCATTATGGATTGGCTGAGGAGACAACAGCAACAGGACGTCAAGGAGTCACCGGAAACAAACGTGGCGCTCACACCGGATGAAGCTGACGAGTGTTACTTCGAGGAAGACGTCTCTATCGACGAGGGCATGGTACGTGACTCGGCTTCAATCGAGAAAGCTATTCTTTACGGCTGTCATACGAGAGCTCGCGGTTCAACGAACCAATCGTTTTTGGAAATATTATTTTCAGAGTTTCCTCCGAGAAAACGAGCTGCTTTTCATTCATTTTGAGATGAAAAAGTGAATATCGACATTCTTGACGTGAATCGAATTTCGATGGACATAGAAATCTATAATCAGATTCGTTTATTGGAAATAATTTTGTCTGAGGAGTTTCCGAATTGGACGAAATTAGATATTTTTTTATGATTAAAATTATGGTAAAGTTGGCTTTTAACCCCCCCCCCCCCTCTCCGGGGGGTGGTGGAAATGATAGTCTACGGTCCCCTGAGCGTAATAGAAAAAAAAATTGCGGCGGTCTCCTCTCAATCAAAAGTTATACCAATTTATAAAATTCATCATTTAACCTTAACGTGTATACCTATTTTGACATTGGATAAAATTTACACCGTGACCAATTTATGTAATATCAAACTTGTTTTTGGATGACGTTTTCCTTAGACATTCCAGCAAGTTCTCTGCATTTTACCGATAACGCATTCCATGGTTGTTAGTCATGTGCCCTCATTTCGAAAGGAACTCGTGAATCTTCGTTTCCTGGAGTGGAAAGCGCGTCATGAAAATTCTTTTGCCGAATCATCGATATGGAAAGTTTTCTACTTAACGATCCGTCGACGTTTTTATTTTTTTCTTAAAATTGGCGTAATTTGTTTGCGACTTGAAGTGCGTGTGGATCGAGAATCGCGTTTTTCGAGGAGTCTCTGAAATAAGGGCCCTTTTTATAAAAAGGGCCCCACACCGGTTCTTTTTTTCCTTCGCAAACGAAGGGCATTCAGGTTCAGGTTTGGCCTCTCATCGAGTTGGCGCGCGCGAAATAATTTCCTCTCTCTCGCTCTCTCTTCTTTTTCTACTCTCTTTTCACTTTCTCATCCTCTCTCTCGTTCTTTCTCCATCAAGTTTCAAGCTATTATGGGGCATCTACTGTTACAGCAGGAGTGGCTCGAGTACAACGAGCTCGTCATTGTCGCGCTCGAACTTTTTCATTCCCTCTTTTTTTTCGACCTCGCAAAAGTGCATTTATCGAAGTTGAATTACGAGAAGACACCAGAAAACGAGCTACCAGTTTTTAACAATACTGGAACTAATTTTTTTTATGTGCAAATATGAAGACAATGACAGTAAAAAAATTTCTTGATCTCATCTCCTTTGATATTTTTTATTCTGAAAAAATGAATCGTGAACTGAATTTTTTAATAAAATTTAATATTGATCATTTTTTTAAATTATTTTAAACTAAATTTTTCTTAAAATAATAGAAATAATAAATTATTTTTCCGGTATTTTATTTTCTTAATAAGAAATCGATACATTAATTCATAATGTGTAAAAATTCCTTTTAAAAAATTCGTATCTCCATGTCGAAAAAAGTTCGCAGTGTTTTTGTGTATATTTATTTACATATCGTCGGGGTAAGCCACGAGAATAATCGAGTGGGAAAGCAATGGCTCTGGTACTTTCGTTCAGGCTCATTGTACTCGATCTATGTAATTTCTCGTTACCCATACGTGCCCATTCGTATATGTCGCGTATTATGTGCACGGTCCATGTACCGTGAATGTATTCCTTTTATCGCTTTCGTCGTGTATGTATTTTACTCGAGTGGAATGAAGGTCCGAACGCGAATATGCGAGCGAGTGACATTGTTGACCGAAGTACACTGTTGCATTCGTATGACGTATACATTTTGTACAGGCTGTCTCAAAATTGAATGCCAACAATAGAGAGGCGGATTCTACATCGAATTCCAAGTCGAAAAGTCTTTGAGCGTGTTTCGATCCGACCAATCCTTCAGGAGTTATAGGCGAAACAAAATCAGCCAATGAGCGAGCGCCACGTGGCGCGCGGTCACGTGACCTACGCGCGGATTGGTCCGCGTCTTCTATCCTCGATAACTCGTCACCAGTCCTTCGGATCGAAAAGTGCGTCAGGACTTTTCGATTCGAAATTCTTCAGGGAATCTTATTTTCGTAGTTCTGATGTCGAATTCTGCGTCACCCTGTATACTCCTGTACGAACGTACACACAGGATATGTCGTACTGCGGTAAATGGAAAACAGGCTCAGGTTAGACCACTGAACGCATGGCTCATAAGTTTAACGACGCATCCATGGTTTCGCATTCGCGAATTATTAGCCTCGCTACTCCAATCTCCAAATACATTTGTATATGAATACAAATTCCTATAAATCACATGGACACGTTTTTTCTGTGTAATTTCGATCATGAATACGTGACGAATTCTTCGCGGGCAATAAAATTCTCTCCACCTGCATTTCTTTATTCCACGATATTTTTTTTGTATTCTCTGTACTAAAAATTATTTTAAAAAATCTATAAAATTACAAATGTAAAAAAATATCGCTAAAACGTCAAACTCGAGCTCGTTCTACGGATTTAGAAATTTCCATCGATCTTTCTCTGAAACAAAAAAACACTAAACGAGAAGTTAAAAAAAACGCGATCGGTCGAAACATCAGAGAACGCACTCTTGAAATCCCTAAAAAAACGAATGAAAAAAAAAACAACAGTGGGCTTTACATTTGTCCGCGATTGAACTCGATCGGTCCGAACAATGGCGCAGTAACTCTTTCACAATGTAGCCAGCGAGCGAGTTACAAATGGAGTCGAAAGTTTCGCGATCGGAGAACAAAGGTTGTACGTACACGGGAAACAGAGAGAGCAAAAGAAAAAGAGCTGTAAGTTTTTTCGAAGAGGATCGCGGGGCCTACGAAATAATCCCTACGAAATTTCTCCCTCCACGTCGTGTTTAACACGCGAGGACAAGGGACCTCTTGCCTCGTGTGTCCATAGAGCAAAACACCATCAGAAAACGATATGGAAAGCCACAATAATAAAGACGCGATTGGAATACAAAGTGTATCCCTACTTATACCAGGCTCAGGCGCGCATGAAGATGTATTCGGAATGAGCTGACTGAGAAAAACGTGACAACGCCGCGAGGCAGGGAAAGAAAAACGGGGGAGCGGGGAAGGGCGGGGCGGGGAAAAAAAAAGAAGAGGAAGAGAAAAAAAAAAAAAAAAAAAAAAAAAAAAAAAAAAAAAAAAAAAAAAAAAAAAAAAAAAATGCTACACGAAGAGAAGAAAGGGAGAATATTTTTTCTCCTTTCCCTGAATAATCTCGAAATAAATTAAAAATGCTTTTTGTACGTTTCGTCGAGTGTATTCCAAAATGGAGTTGAAACTCGTCGAAGGATGGACGTCCGAAGGACACACCGGGACTTCCGTTTCTTTGAAGAAAAATAAATTAAGAATTCCGGATTATTTTCTTGACCGAGAGAATCGCGTTTCGTGTCGTTAAACTCGTTTTCACTGCGGTTTGAGAAATGTACACAATTTTCGAAGGACGTTTGTCAGGATGTTTCCACGTGTTTGGATTCGTCACGCGAAAAATCGAGTCCCAGGATTCGGGACACGAAAAGCTTTCACGGTTATTTTTTTTCTTTTTTTTTTTCTTCACGTCGATGCGACTCGTCCTGTCAGAATCGCCATCTGCGAGAAACTCTCGAAAAACGTGTTGTACACTCTCGCGCTAAGTGAAAAGACAATTTCGGAGATTTTTCGCACGTGTCGGAATTATTTATCTCGAACCGGAAACTTCGAAGATTTTTCTAGCTTCTTTCGAGGCGTTCGCGATTTTCGTCCACTCTCACGAAGAATTTAAAGTGACTGTCAAAAAAATTCGACCACGTGTCAGTCCGATGCACGCTCGTCGAGCCGAGTGTAAATCGATCGGGAGCGATGTCGACTTTTTTCTACCGACTCGTCACAGATCCGTAACATCGATACTGTCTACTTGTCAATCCATACTGAGTATACTTTGCTCTTTTTTTTCAACAATGGACCAAAAAAAACGAAGACTTCGAGATTCCTCGATCTTTTTCTCACATGCCATGAAACGATATTCCAAACGATAGTAATAGAAGTTTAAATGACAGGTGGATCAATTTTACTTTTTATATGACAGTCTTTATATAAATGGAATTTGGAAAATTTTTCGATATTTATCGAGATATATTTTATTAAAGTATTTTACAAGAATATTAAAAATTATTTAACGTTATCTGTCACATAAATATTTAAATATTTATTTAAAAATATGAATTGATAATACACTCAAAACTATTGTAATAATTTTTTACAAATTATATTTTTAGTTAGGTATTAAAATAATTTCATAAATTATCTTAAATATTTATTTATTCAACAAATATGAATTGAAAAAACCATTAAAACTTTAATATCCATACTAAAAAAATTAACAAATTTTTTGATATTTCTTAAAATTAATTAAAATTTCTAAATTTCCCCAAATTTCTCTCAATAAACCAAGAAATATTAGAATCGCGAAATGGCAACGGAACGAAGTGGTACATAATTTCAATCAGTCCTACCGGAGTGGAGTGTTGTATAAAAATTTATCCGAGAGGGATGATGTTCTCGCTCAGACGAGTGAAATTCGTGGGCCGCGTATAGACATAGAGAGATGAGAAACGAGCTGGGTTTGGGGTGGGGGGGATGAGACGAAAAAAACGAGAGGGATGCCAGTCATTCCGTTTCCCCGCGACTCCCCTCGAGTCTCGCGCCGCAGGGGATGAAGCATGACTCACCGGCACCCCATCACGTTACGCATGCCTCGTGCCACAACTTTCACCCCAAAATTCTAGTCACAACCCCCAACCCCCTTCCATCCCCCCCTCCCTTCGTCCCTCTCTCGGTTCTTCCTTCCTCTCCGCCCCGTTTCCGTCTCTTCTGTACCATTGTCCATCCTCGTCTCGCGACAATCCTTCGTGAAAGCCGGCTATGAATTCTACACGAATTTCGCCGAGCTCTCAGCCCGGCGTGCAATCCCCGACTTCCCATTTTTTTTTTCGCGATGGGGCGAAACCAGATCCAGGAGAATTATCATAATTCAATGTGAGACCAACCTTTTCCTCCCTTTACGCCTTCGTTCTTTTGTTCGACGAAAAAAAAAAACGGATTCAGGTGTCAGAGTCGGTATTAGACACACATTGGTACGACTCGAGTCATCGATTTTGTCAATTATTAAATTATAGAGAAGATAAAATACGAGAAAAAATATTTATGTGTGAAAAATTTATGAAAATAATTTAAAAACGATTTTGGAATTTTTTTTTATTTTTTCTTTATTTTTGCATTTCATTATAAAAAATTATAAAAATTATTTGGGTGTAAATTATGAATTTATATTTATATTATAATTATAAAAAATTTTGGAAATTATTTATCAAAATTCCGAAAATATTTTTGATTCATCATTTCCTCGTTTCGTCATTATTGGAGATTTCCTGCATTCTATGATGAGACCGAGGGATCACTTTCGAGTGCATTCGATGAGAGTTCAGAGACCGACAACGTGGGGACACGATACAGATTAGAAATGGATTAGAAACGGACGATTGATCGATGCACACAAATGCAACGAGCATGCCTCGACGAATCCATTATGCTCACCGATCTATAATTCACTCGTCCTCGAATTCGACGATAAATAAAGCCGAGATTTCGTGTGCTCGGCGTGCTCTCTTTGTTCTTCATTGTCTACCGAAAATAACTGACACATGCGAGCTGCAACTGTAGCATGGAAAAAAGAGAAGAGAGAGAAAACCTCCGGAGAGCGGAAAAAATGACAGGAGAAAAACGACGGAAAATTTTCTACAGTGAATCCCAAAAAAAAGGTCGAACCGATTTTCCTCCCTTTTTATTGACACTTACCCACAAACGATCGGGAATTGTTCTACGATTTATTGCCCTGTCTTGACGGTAACTTCCGATTTTTCAAAAATTGACATTTTAAAAATTCATCACGATTTGTCATGTGAAAATAAAAAAGTACTCGAAAATTTCTATAAAAATTATAAATCGGTATCGAAGACTTCAAAAATGTAATGATCGTACTTAAAATATTTCACGTTGGATTTATCACGTGACTCTCAGACCAAAAATACTAAAAGTTGGTTCTAAAAATTATAATTCGGTATTAAAAATGTGATGATCCTACTTAAAATATTTCACGTTAGATTCATCGCGTGACTCACTACAAAAAATACTGAAAATTATAATTCCGTATCGAAATCTTAATAAATGTGATGATCGTACTTAAGGAGGTTCGAGCGTTTCTCACGTAAAAATTATTTTCCAACTTTGAGGTTAGAAAATTTGCACCGTTATACGAAAATATATTGTCCGTCGGCTCTTAAAATTTTTTGGGGTTTTACCGTCTAGATATTCTGAAAAAAATTCACAAAAATCGCGTTTTTCGAATCCTTATAC
>JAPYYX010003274.1:0-11613 GCA_030522605.1 Cremastinae sp. B BG-2022a | reverse complement strand
ATACATGCTTCATCATTTCATCGTTCATGGCCCTGGGCACTCTCGGTCGTCCTTGAATAGGTATAATCTAAGAAGAGACGGGACCGGGGTGTGAGGCGGAAAAGCGAAGCGAGCGATAAAAAAAGGAAAACTTAGGAAAAAAGGAGAGGACGGAGAGCGATGACGGATTAGCCGCCACGTAACTCTTCTAATCGGATTATTCAAATTCACCCTTACCGTCTCCGCACCCCCGATGCCTGGGGAAACGAGAGGACTCATGGGATGGCCGAGGAAGAGTCTGGAGGTCGCACAACTGGTTAATTTAACTTCTGGCCTGCGTTTGGTCTTTCCCTTCCCTCTCGCTCGCTCTTTATCTCTCTCGCTCTATCGTCCATCCTAAATGGGAGAGCCCGAAGTAACTTTCGTAAATTAAAAAAAAAAAAGAAAAAAAATAGGAAAGAAGGTTTTGAGGCACAATGTACAGAGACGTGCACAAAATACAGTTAGAAAACGGTAACGCCGGTAATAGCGGCTCTTCCTGTTTTCTCCTCCCTTTCTTCTTTCTCGTCTGGAACCTCGGTGAAAACTCCACCCCTTTCATTCAATCCGCTTTTTATATCTGTCTCTTTATTTCGTAAATACTTTTTTCCGATTTGGCTGCACCGCTCGAAGAAAGGGCGGTAGACAGAGAGGAAGGGAGGATCCCGATTACTCAATTTTTCCGAGAAGAACGACGATGATTCAGGTGCAATAAGAGCGAGCTCGGCTGCACACCGACAGACAGAAATCTCCGGGTACCATCCGGCCAGTCGTTCTCTTCTGACGTAACGAATAAAAGGAAGCTCCACAAATATACAGAAATAATATACGGCCTTTGCGAAAAAGGCGGAAAAAGAAATGAGATATAATCGAGTGCCCTTGGAAATTACATTTCTCCGAGTCGTTCGAGGATTCGAGCTCTGAGAGAAAAATAAAATATCCAGTCGCCTAAAGAGTTTCTCCAGTGCATTCGAGGCTGCAGCGATCCTTTAGCTTCTTCTCACCCTCGAGGCAATCATCTCGTTATTGATATTTAACGCGAAAGAGTTTCGAGCTCTTGAACGTTTTTCTCCCAAATTATTACCTAGAAAGAGCAAAGCGACTTTTTTTTCTCGATTTTTTCACATCGCGGGTGTACATTTAGCCAAAGCACTGTCGCGCCCTTGCTAGACAATCTTCGCGAACAAAAGTCGTTTTTGCTGAATAAAGAGTGGGTTGAACGTTTTGTCTCCCTTCCTCCTTCTCTCTGTCTCTTTCTCTGGTGCGTGAGTATTAAGCGACCAAACAGAGAACGAGAGGTTGGCTTTTTCCCACCAAACTAAAGGGACTTAACCAACTTCACTAATCTTCAAACTAATTTCGAGTTTAAGCTCTCGTTCTCCACGGCTTTTCCGTCCGCGCCTATGCGTCGTCCGTTCTCAGTTGAGGAGCGTGTACAAGGAAACTTTCAGCCAGTACTCTGACTGCGCGATGATTATACCGAAATTTGTAACACTATCACTCGAGCGATTTTCAAAAGCCAAAAGCCTCGAGTCATCCGTTCCTTTTCTCATCCCAGTGACATTTGGCTCCCGTCTCTTTGGGCCAGTAGTCCTCGTCAGCCATTTTGTTCGAAGTACGGCAAGCGTGACGACGATTTGCTCGGGATAATAATAGAAACGAAATCAGGAAACCGCAACCGGAACTGGCTCAACGATAAACGTTTTCGAAGCAAGCTCCGCACCGCACTACGGTGTATAATGCGAATACGCATCAGCAAATATGCTGTTTCTCCCGTAAGTGTACCCGCGTGTGCGCGTTGAATGTACAGTTTAACGAGCCGTCGAAAACGTGGCGGATCGCGACCACCGCTCCACCGAATCCCTCGCGTACCACCCCATTTTCTCCTCGCCCATGCAAATAAATATACAAACTCGTCGAACGGGCACAAAACGCGCAACTGGATTTAAATAATATTTTCCAGTCCGCGGACAGCCTAACACATATAGCGCTTTCAAAGGGCATGAAGCTTTTAGCTTTAAGCTTCCTGAAAAAAAGCTTTCATGTTTGATTCCACGAAGTTCGGTGATTTCTCATTTTCAACGAAAAATTGAATCTCTATCCGGAATACATTTTTTTCTTTCTCATTTCCGGAAAATGACGATTACCCATCGTTGGCTTCATCGACGGATGAAGAGTAAAGCTGGACCGAAAATACGCCTGTGCGAGTTTACGAGGCTGCAATGTTTGCAGTTCCGTTATAGCAGGTTAATTAACGAGCCCTGCGAATTTGCCTGGTTGGAATTGCATAACGCTGTATCTCCCCGACTCTCTGTGTGTGCATACGCAATTTTACAATCATCCAACGGTAGAGCAATATTCGTAAATAATCCTCACTCGTAATAATCGCGAAAAATCCCATGATGTAACGAAGCTCGAGTTTATTGCGGTGAACAAAATAATTGAGAAAATCCGCACGGTGTGTTTTCGATTCGCGAATGCCTTTTGTGACGCAGCTGAGATAAACCATCAAAAGCGCGAGTTTCATTGAAAAAAAGTAGGACAGGTTGAAAAAGGGAGACATTCGGATGAATTTCCGGTATGGCGCGTCAATAGTGAGCATCAAGATGGCAGAGGACAGAAACGTTTTGGATTAGGTTAACGATGCGCCACGGGGGATTTTGCAATTATCGATTGGGCGCTTCGACTGCTCGTTCCCTCTCTTACGGCCCGTCTCTCTTTCTCTCTCTCGCTCCACCTCTCGCCTAATTACTAATCCGAAATCCCCGCCGTAATCGTACCATTACCCTACACATATTACCGTGAACGATGTAGCGGGATTTAGTAGTGGGAATATTAGTGGTAATATTGCTTGATCCGCGAAGAGAAGAGCGAGGAGCTGTCGATAGGCTTGGATCAATGCCAGGTTAGCGTTAAACCGCAAGCTTTCGCACCCGTACAACAACGAATTCCCGAAAAGCAAGGGCTTATATTATTGATGTATTATACGTGATCGTACATATAATCGTTAACTCGACGAATATTCGTGGCTCAACTTTCCTGGCTATAAACCGGAACAATCTCTCTCTCCTCTCTTCACATTTGAACGAGCTTTTGGTACTTGCTTGTTTCTCTTCACAAATGCAACGCACATTCGGGTAATCCAAGGTTCCGGTTTTAGATTATAACTTTTGACATATTTCGGCCTTTAATTCAGTCGCTCGTGAGAGAGATCAGTTGCTATGGTTACTTTGGAATATTTTGCATAACTATTGATGTCGTGAAAAGAGTTCAATCATTATTGGTGACGTTTGATGAATGAGATGAATGAGCACACCGATAGTGGATACGCGGATGGAGTTGGTTCGGATGGTCTATCAAGTTAAATGATGTTGGTCAGGGCTAGATTTTTGATGGGTGAACCGTTTGATACATTTTACAAAAAGTTTTATAATTTGGCAACTCTGCTAAAAGTAGAAAAAGCATCAACAATTGGAAATAGGATTTCGGCATTCACCAGGACTGCATGCGAATGCGTTATGAAATTAGGATTTGATTCGGCTGCTAACGCTACTCGCATTTTTAGTTCCTCTATTTGAACAATGTGACCGCCAAACGATTTCGTGCTTTTGACAACCGAAATTGGTCCTATTTAACCTCATTATTATAATCTCATTCATGTACTCACGTCAATTATATATTTCTCAATCTACCTGTTCCCACTTTAATCGCACACAATGCTATCCGAGCCTCCGGGCGATTCTTGTTTTAATGATTAATCGCTCGCCAATTGTATGCGCACGCTTCATCTCTTCTCATAACAATTCGTTTCGAAACCACAATTATGGCATTACAAATTATTATGCACCTCCCCCACCCGCTTCGGGAGAAATTTTCTGTCGCTTGCGATACAAATCATAATTGAGAGGTGTGTGAAATATCTCCCGTATCAATAACACTTAAAAACGAAGTCATCAAAATCCATGAAGATTTTCATCAAATAGAAAAATAATTCTCAATAACATCATCGTTCATCGATAATATACCAACGAAATTGAAAAACCGCTAAAAAATGCGTAGGCTCCCGCAAGCAACTATTCGTTTGAAATCTTCATGATTCCTCGGAGAGCTGGCTATTGTATTTCCTGCATCGCTACGCATATTCACTCTCATCGAGAGGCTTCATCGAAGTTCTGGGCACGCGTGTGTGGAAGTCGCATCAGAGGAGAACTCCACCCTTGGCGTAACTGCGCATACGAAGCACCGGATTAGCGTGTTGAGAGGGAAAGAGAAAGAGGAGGATAGAGAGACGAAAGAGAGAGAATGCCATGCGGTATGTGTCCATCAACGCCACCACGGAATATACACTCCGTTCAGTAGGCTTGTTCCGCACACGGAGGAAGGCACGAGCACATTTCATCATCCACATATACGCACTATTGCCATCGAAATAGCGAGGATGCCTCGTCCAGTTTGTGTTATTTAGGCGACTACCTACTTTATACACAAGCTTCCCATCTGTTTATACCTAGTCTGTAATGAGTTTCATCCGCGATTCCCTCGTGTTGTACTACCTCATCTTCCCCTCTCTGGCCTCTTCTCCGTTCTCCGTGCTTCTCGCACACTTTAACAAAACGCTATCTAAAACCAATTACGTGGCCTTTCATGCACCAACCGAATTATCGGACTTGTTTCATTAACATTCTCTCATTATTATTCCTTTTATTAGTTCAAATATTTCCATTCGTACATTTATTCTCCATATTTCTTTCACTCTACCGGTTGTTGGGATTTTTTGTTCGAACTGTATCGGTTGGGCATTTTATCCAAGTGAATCAAAAAGAAGCGCAATCAGGAAAACGATTATGAAAGAACATGGAACTGATAATACAGAGTGAATCTAATGAAAAGGGAAATGTAGCAATTCCGTATTCGCGATATCCTCTTATTCGTAACGGTGAAGTCGTGGCTCCACGCTACAGCAATTTCATAATTTTCCTTATAACGCTCTGCGGAGGCTCTGAAGCGTCAATGGTCGAAAATAGTTGATCGTTCAGGACTCCCGTAATATATCCCGAGAGTGTTTAGCTGCGCAAGTAGCTAGAATTTCTCGGCAAGTATAGACGGTAAAACCGGAACGTTTATCACGCCACCGTGAAAACGCTTCCACGCCCATCGATACCGATAAAGCTTCTTTCTCTCTCGCTCCATATCTCCATGTAACTCAAGTTCTATATTTACGTATACGTGTGTATAAACTGCACATTATGTACCAAGTGTCCATTTACGGGGCCAAAGTACACGCTCACACGTACACTCCGGAGTACATAAGACACTCTTTTTTATCCTCAGCCCTTTCCAATCGTCTTCCTGCTCTCATTCGAGCCCCTGTCTTGCCGCTCGGGCGTCTCTCCTTGTCGATTCCAATTTATATTCAGACTTTTATATCGCGTTTGAAGTGGCGCTTCCACCTCCTGGATATTCCTGAGAAAATGTGCCGCTACGGGATCCCGCCCTCGCGGTACTGCGAAAGACTACTTCCGCGGTAAATAGTCGTACGCCCCGACTTTCTTATTCCTCGGTAAAAGCATACGCGTATAACCTTAGGATTAAGGAATATTGCTTCTCCTCTGTCTATGTAAATGTATACAAATTCAGTGAAAAAAAGAAAATCGCATATACTTCTGTATACTCGTCCGAGTCGATCCCAGCGAAGTTTAACTTTTCAGCATGATCCTTCAATGGCTTATTTCATTATTCGGCAACAAAGGAAAGCTTCCTATCCTGGAAATTCGATAAGAATTGAAGGATAAATTCGACGAATATTTAGTAAAGTTTCTTTCAAGTTTCTTGGAAGTAAAACTACGTTGTCCAGTGTATAGAACATTGTTTAGGTAAAAGGATACTGAGAGTGTTAACGTGAAATTTCGCCATGGAAAAAATGCTCTCATTTACGGAAGACCTGAAGATTATGAATAGAGAGCAGGGAGAAAAAAGCTCGAAAATATGAGACAGGTAAAAGCTCCTTTATGCTCCCGTTACACAGAGGGATATTCGTGCCATTAATTAATTAAAAAATATGATTATTACTGTGTATAAATGTACAGGGAAAGAAACGTATTTGCGTGTGTGTAATGTTTTGTCAAAAGAACATTATACATATTTATTTGGTAAATACGGACGAACGGGGTTTTGCGAGTCCAGGGACAGAGAGAGGGAACGAGAAAGAGAGAGAGAAAGAAAAAGAGTTCACCCGCAATGTCGGTTCGTCTGTCTTTGTATGAGATATTTGCGGGAATGTGTACGTGAGAGAGGACAGAGCCAAGCGAGTTTCTCGCTTCGTTGCCACGACCGCAATTTCGTTGAACTCGTGGCTGACTGGTTTGCTGGCTTGCTGCTCTGAAACGGGTCAAGCCGGGGACACACAACACACAAAAACAGACAGGCACACGTACGCGCGTGTGTGCAAAACGAAGAGGAAGAGGAGTGCTACGTTCCTTCCGTGAGCTTTCGGCCCAGCCACCTTTAGCACCCTGCGCGCGCGTTTCCTCGTTGCTCTACCGAACGTACCGATTTTTCTGCTCATCCTAACTCACCGATTTTCTACTCAGAGCAACCGGACACCTCAAGAGTATAGCCTCGTCAACGAAAAACCACTTCTATTCTTCCACTGTCACGATTTATTCTCCGTCTCTGTCTCTCTTTTTCCTTTTGTTCGCTCCTCTATTTTTCGTTCCTGCAAATTCAACGAGACGGGTCCGCTTGATCCTGCGAAATCGATACGACGCTTCAGAGCCTTCAAACTGTACGAATTTATATTAGGAAGCCGAAGGATGAGGGCAAAAGATCGCTTGAATTCTTAGAGCCGGAAGCCGGAAAAGCTTTGTGAGGGATTAAACACGCCTGTGCAAAGAGGATCTCGTGTGTGAAGGAGGATCGGGCGGTGTCTTGACCCCGCGGAATACAGGGATCACGAGGTCGGAGAGCGGCTTGTGAGCGAGAACGGGTAAAAAGAAGACGCGAGGATCGAGGCAATATATCGTAACCCGGGCTCTCGAGCGGATCCTGAAATTGGGAAAGAAAGAGGTGAAAAGCTCTCTGTACCGTAATAACGGGCGTCCCGATCTTCGGACGTTCCTTCCTTGGACGTATTACCGACCGTACCTACTAGGAATTCCCCCCGTCTATATATATTTATTCCTGACGCTAAAGAATCGGCCAATTCGGCGATAAGAAATTCCGCTCCCGAACTCTCGTCCCTCTCGACCTAGAGGGCAACATTACCGATGCAATTGGCAATGGCTTATCGAAATTTCTTACCTATAGCGATAGGCCGTTTTTTACTTTTACTTCCCGAAAGGAGGAAGAGTGAGGAACAAGCACGAAGAAAATCGTCGTGTACGAACACGACTGGGTTTCGAGAACGGTATGGGAGGACCGAAAAAGGGAAAACTTTTCGGTCCGGAATTGCAAAACTTTGAAGACTTCTCGATAGCATCAAATTTACGTATACAGGGGCATTTACATGCACATCCGTCTGCGTGATGTATATTTGCTTGTATTTTTATGTCGACATGGAAATTACCGCGTATATACCGTTCAATGGCTCGTACCATTCTTGAATTCCAGCCGATATATCGGAGCGATCTGATGAAGTCTCCAGGCATTTTTCACTCCGCGAGGGATCAAGGCTCCTCGTTCGTCTGTACAACTTTTCACTCTCCCCTTTCCATCGACGCCGGAATATATCGGGTGTTTCCGAATCCCGAGGAAATCTATAATGTATTCCGCGATCCACCGGCATCTGGATGGCACATTATTGATGCGCGCATCAGATTTAGTCGTGAAAGAAAACGGATGTGCCTCGTGTCTTCGCATATGGAAAGGAAGAGCCAATATGGGATTTTGGTTTTCTCGGGCCTAGGGATTCCCCGGGCATTATCCTTGGCCGTATTTTTTAGAAGCTGCCGCGCGGACGGTCTGCGGGTCGGATATATTCAGGCGTACTTCCGGGCGCGCGTTTGAGACTCGTCTGCTCCGTGGTGGCGAAACGGGAGAACCGATTCGAGAGAGCTCAGGCTCGCCTTGATACGAAAGACGGAAGGACGGAGAACAGTCGGAGAGGGTTGAAACACAAGCGAGAAGGAGGACGGTGGAGATGAGAAAGGCGGTTGAGAGCCGGGAATAATGCACATGCGGTTGGCGAGAAGGCCCCGGGGCCACCGGATCTTCTCTCTTTTCGCCGTATATATATCCCACCGCACCTCGAGCTCTATGTCTTTCTAGGGTTTCTCTCGACAGAGAAAGAGAGACAGAGAAAGGACTTTCGCCATTTTCGCCAGGTGCCCGATACCCAGAGAATCTGACGCGAGGTTTCCGAACATTAAGAGTCCCGGTACATTCGCTCTATACTCTGCACATTTATCCACAAGAGCGAACAGGGAAACTCTAGACACTTTTGGTGTCCCGAGACTTGTTGATCTAGACCAAAATACGGAAGAGGACACGTCAACGATCACCACTCAAATTTGCTCAATTTTAAGTTCTCCCGGCAGAACTTCCTCCTCCGTTCTCAGTCGTTCCTCGACCTCTCTCGCGTGTGCGTTCGCCCTCTTGTCTCGCACACTCTATTGATTCGTTATTACAAGATGAATTTCACACTGAGGTCTCTAATCGTTCGTCCGATCAGTCGGACCGTTTTTCTTCCACCCCACCGGGAATTGTTGCGTCGCGATGAAAAGGAGAGAGAAAGTGAGAAAGGAATTGACGCAGAAACCTCGTGGAAGCTTTTTCGAGAGGCTTTGCGAGTCGCGTTTCGATGGGGCTAACGATTACGTTGTATTCGGGCGACACAGGCTATCGGCTATTTTACTCGACGAGAGTTTGCATGATCGTCGTCCAAGCTAATAATGCTCTCGCGCTATTTGAATAAGTGCTGATACACGTGTACACGTATTTGCGTCATTCAAGTCCCTGAGAATTCGACATCTGCTCCGGAAGAGAGAGAGAAGGTGAGGTGAACGCGCATTCGCTTCCCCTCCGCGTAATTGTGTTTCACGTTTCATTCGTTAACCCGTCGAGGTTTTGCCTCGTCTACCAGCTTGTCGCCTTCTCCATCAACAAAAAGTCAATGAATTCCAACCACCGATTATTTTCAATCTAGAAATTTCGATTTTTCTCATCGAATTTCCCCAAAATTTCCCTCAAAGGGAAAACTTTTTGTCAAAAAAATATAACGTCACCGGAAACGAACGTCTTAACAGGACATGCCCATTCGTGAATCTTCCACTTTCAAGAGTGTAAAAGTATGTTCTCTACTTTTGCCCTCTTACTATTTTTTTTCATAACAAAGTTCTTCTTCATGTTCGAGAATTTTCCCTTCTTTTCTCCTTGTAAATTTGAAATGTTTACGAGGAGCCTGGGTATCCTTTTTTCCCGGGTAAACTGGACTCTGGTTGCACGTGCTACCAGGCAACGTACACGATTCCTTTCTCGTTTTCTTTTCATCTTTATTTTATTTTATCTCCTTTTTTCGTCCTTGCGGTGGCGGGTTATCCAAAGGTTAAGAGGAACAAAGTGTGCGGGCTCGTATGGAAATTCCGTGGGTCTTCCCATGGACCCTTTTCAGAATACAGGAGACCAAATTGCCGTAGACGTCGAAGGGGCTCGGGCAGAAAGAGGGAATAAAAAAGGGAGCGCGGAGGGAAGTCCTCCAAAGGAAAATTTTTCGAATGATACCGAGAGGAGAACATCTTTTGAGCTCACTTTATTTATTTTTTTCTTCCTCCTCCCTCGCAGGGGTGACGCGAAAAAAGAAGAGATAAAAAAAAAGTATGCGTATCCTCAAGGCGTTATCGATTTTTCGGGTGGCAAAAGCGAGGGCTGGAAAGACGAAGAACCGGGAGAAAAAATGTTCTCGTCAGGATACATCATACATGTGATTCCCAGGGAAAGTAGAACGAGAGAAATACTCGAGAGCGTGTATCAGAGGCGTTTCCCCGGGAGGTAATCCGATCCTCATATACAATTTATACTCTGTTTTCACGTGTAAGCCAGATACACACTATACATATAGCTACAAAATTCGCCATGATTCACGAGGAACGAAAGTGCGATGCGATAACGTGAATTAATAATCCATAACTGCACCGTACATACACGTACGATTCATCCCGTCCGCGATAGAAATAACGATTTATTTTATATTTGAATAAGATTTATACCCGGCATTGATTTATTCGAATCAACCCTAATCTCTGCCATTGATCTCAACCGGAACTCCGATCGACCATTCTCTTTGCGCTCATTTTTCCATTCGACGCTCTTTCATTTTTCCCTTTATCAAATTTGTCGATTATGAAAGAACGCGCGATATATCCCAGACGCACTCTCAGACTCGAGAACGAGAGCTAATCGGAACAATCGTGAAAAATACTCCCACCAAAAAAAATCAGATCAAGATTTATTCGGTGGGTATATAATAATTAGTTTTGATCGAGAAGTAAACAAGGGGAGAGGGAAGCAATTAATTTGATGAAAAGTTTAATATAATATCACGATCCTAATTGCCGGTCGTGGTATGAGAGGACGCGAGGAAAAAGTGTAATTTTGTAGTCAGGTCGTATAATAAATCGCGATGATTCGTTATCGCGAATTCTCCCATGCTGCGAGAGGAGACCGATGTGCGAACGAACACGAGCAGCTTTTTGATATCTTCGACGTATATGCGAGCTCGCGTCATCAAGATACACGTATCATCGGAAGTCGAGCCCTCCGGTTCGAGGTAGAGGAAAAAAGGGAGGAACGGGAAGAGGGATGGAATGGAGGAAGCGAGCATGATTACGATAATTAATTCGTTCAGGGGAAAATTCATAAAGCGCGCTCGCCCTTTTTCTTGCACCGATGAGGAGACCCATCGTGCGGTAGCCCTCGAAGAAAAACGTATCGCGCACGAACTTCCGATATAATGAATCAAATCGCATCTACAGAGGAAGAAAAATAGAGAGAAAAATAACAATAAATACAAACGAACACAATGTTTATTTGCAAAGTGTTCCCTAGTGAGAAATCACGGGCAGGGTCGCAGCTTTGTAAAGTAATCTCGGGGCCTCTGCGCCCTTTTGACTCTTTGGACTCGAGTCCGTATACTTATCCGTATTTTAAGTGGATACAGTTCATTCCGCCGTCACGGTCATGGCAATTAAATCGTTGTAAGGGTAGAAGTGCCTGGGATTTTTTCTCCCTCCTCTCCTCGCCTCCCTCTCTTTTGCTCTATGAAAGGCGTTTGAGGGCAAAAAACTTTGTTGAATAGCAGGATGTGAGCGAGCCAGCCGTGAGTTTTCAGACTCCTCGTCTTGGATGAAAGTATGTATATGGATTTTGAATGTGTATACACACTGTATATCTGTGTATTTGCGTGGAAGAATAAAAGCCGAAAGAAGAAGAGGACGAGCGTATCTCTCTTGAAAGAGCTAACCGAGAGCGTGGGATTATTAGGATACACTTTGCCACATTTCATATACCACGTGTATAATATTCCTTCATTTATCTCCTTACGAACTCGTAATGCATACCTGCATCTATATACGCGTAACCCATGAACGTTTCGGAACGGAA
>JAPYYX010003273.1:0-11615 GCA_030522605.1 Cremastinae sp. B BG-2022a | reverse complement strand
AAATATATTTTTTTTGATAGCTCAAAATATTCCCTTTGAAGATTCTTTTTTATAGCTACAATAGTTTCCGAGGTATCCAAAAAATAAATTTGAAAAATAGAAAAAACAGCAAAATTTTGAGTTTTGAACAATTTTTGAAAAATTTTTTTTTATTTCTCTCCCTTGGTAGAACTTTGTTTTATGATGAAAGAAAACTTACCACCAAATTTCATCCAAATTGGAAAGGTTCGATTCCAACTATTTGTCGAATTGATATTGAATTACCCATATATTATATATACTTATTTTTATAATTAATTTTTTTTGGTTTTCCATTTCAGAACAAAGCACAAGAAGTGCAAATAAGAAAACTCGAGGAAATGCGATTGAAGGAAATGTCAAGCGAGTGTGAGAGATGCAAGCAGTGGCGCAACAACAAACGCGATCAAGCTTCGCAATGCATGCCAGACAGTAAACCGATTTTCATGAGCGGCACGAGCAGTGGAGTAATTGAAGTAAATTTTACACACTTTTTTTATTATACCTGCAGCGTATAAAAAAGTCAATTTGACAATTAACCTTTTGAAACTCGTTTTTATCTCTTGCCAGGATCACATAAATGTCCAGAAGATCGCGAAGCTGGAAAAGACAGCCACTTTCTTGAAAAATCTCTGCCGAACTCGCCAAGAGTCGATAAAAGAACTTAGCCGGCGTATAAAGGAATTGGAAAATGGTTCGAGCGAAAAAATCAACGACAAGTCCAGGGATTCTGCAACTCGGAACTCAAGTTCGAAAACCGATTCCTCGAACATTTCCAGACAGTGAGACATATGTATATCCGCAAATTGTAGAGTAATGACGCAGTAGCGATTAGTATCGAATGACGCTTTTTTTCTCTGAACGCTCTCAAACTAACCTGGCATGCGTTTTCTCTACGTTGCCAGGCTTCGTGCTCTTCCTACACACAGTTCTTCACGTATCTCGGAATTTTTTTATTCGTACGCAATCACACGATCCTGTAAAAATGAATATCGAACTGCGCTTTTATCTGTAAATATTTTTATTCGCACTAATCTGGTATGCATGCAGCTACTTTTTCAATACTGCCAGAATTTTTGCTCTTTGTACATACTTTTTATTTTTTCTATCTACACAATTATTTTGTCTTAATTTATTTGTACATTTCAATTTCAATGATAATTTGCATTGCTTGACGGGATACAGAGTAAAAAAAAATAAACTCTACACACTTTTCCTTAACTATCTACACTATTTATCAACAGTTTTCTGTGACGTATGCTTGCTGATCAATTTGATCCATCGATTGCATTTGCCTGTTGAAGAATCGAGCTTGGAAATCTGATGTATTAAAAGTAGAAGAAAATTTATTTTTATTACGTTTTACACAGAGCTATGAAGGAAAACGTACCGGTGATATGGAGCAATCAGAGGCAGTCATCCTTCTTGAGGCGCGATCCCTCTTGGCTCAGCTAGTACAAAAATACTCTAAGTTACGTTTCGTGTTTAATTAAGTACTATTTTATCTTCGAAAACTACTAGATAGTCTAAAATCGTAATCCAGTTCATATTTTTATACTACTGTGTATATAGACATTTTATACCGTTCTTACCATTTCGTACTCGAAAAAATTTATTTTCACAATGTTTTTGCGATTAATGTGAAGTATCGTGACGTTTTGCGAGAGGAAAAATCTTCATTCGGATTAAAAACGTTAAAAGTGTGTATCACGGCGCATGGACATGGCAAATAAATTATATTCTCGCACAGTATCAATTATTTATTCTTTTATTTGCGATTAATCGAGTGTACATTACTTTTTTGCATTCATGCAAAAGGTGAGTATGTTCAATTATATTCTAAAAAATATTGACAACTCGATAATTTACAGAAAAATTTGAATTTGACGCGCGAAATACCGTTGACATTCGATATATATCGAATCGACTTACCTACATGGTAAAGCAGAGAGGGATCGAATTATCTCGACCTTATAACGGGAAAAAATATTCATGTAAAGTACATACTTATTATCGAAATGTATGTCGTGCAGTATAGATTACAACAAATTACAATCTAAAATAATATTCTTATGAAAATAAACAATTCGTGAAAAAATTGGGAGAACATTTTGAATCTCCCGCGCAAAATTTTCATCGAGATTCGATATATATCGAATCGATTTATCTATAGGTAAAGCAGAGAAGTATCGAATTATCTCGATTTTATTGTTACACGAGGAAAAATGAATATACACATATATCTATATATAAAGTATATACTCATCATCACAGCGCGTATCGCGCAGTATCGATCGAACACGAGAGAGTTTAGCGTAATGTAATATAGCATTGCTCACCCTGGTGGCAGTCGGTCGTGCGCGCGGTCTAAACACAGAGTGTGATCTTGAGCAGGCGGTGATCTCTCGAGAGGCGAGAAAAAAAACGGCGACGAAAAAAATAAAGAATACCCGCGGAGAAACGTAAAACGTGAAGAATGAAACCCCAAGGGAATTAGCCCGAGCGATCGTTGCTGCGTTTAATAGCGAAATTCCTTGTGAAATGTGTCACGAGGGATTAAAAAACGACCGGTTCAACGTCGCATCGTCGTCGCCGTCGCCGTCGTCGACAACATCGTCACAAGCGATTCCCGGATACAAGTGTGTTTACACGTTATCGACATACTCGGGAGTAAATAATGAGCAACGAGATTTTTTTTAAGAGTGTGCTCGAACGCGGATATTATCGCGAGGATGTCTACAGGTCGATCGGTAAAATAAAGCGAGATACGTGGAGTGATATACGTGGGGCCCGATGCGAGAGAATGGACGGAGAGACAGGTTCCACTGTCAGACGTGCGCGATAATTGATGAAAATAAAGAATAAGAGCGAGGAAACGAGTCGAATAACGATCGAGAATGCTGCATGAAAATCATCAGCGGACATGTTTACGTTTCTCGCGTAAATACGGGATGAACATTGCGATCATTGTGATACGTTCTTTTTCCGATGTTTAACACGGTGAGGGCACAATAATTATGTTTTCATCACCGGCGTCGGTAGTGGGCGAGCCGTCAGGCTACGACTTCGAGAAAGAGGAGAACGCCGCCAAGTGGAAGGGAGTGTTTGTCAACTCTCTGCGCAAGGTTCGATCCTTTACGATCGCTTTTTTTTTGCTTCGTTTTTTTTTGTTTGTTTCTGGAGCCCCGTAGGATTGTCCTGTATTCGAAAATGCCCGTATCATGATTTTCAGCACCTAACCCTTCTTCGTTTGCTAAAATTGACGTCGTACGTGCGTGCGCGCAGACGAACGGGCTACGTAAGATTTTCAGGATCACTTTTTTCGCGATCTATCGCGAACTGCCAAGCGGTAGGGTGTGTTTGTCAACTCTCTGCGCAAGGTTCGATCCTTCATGATCCCTTTTTTCCTTCGTTCTTCCTTCATTCGGGAATCCTAAATATGTAATTCGTAGACTCGAGAAATGGATCAACGATTTTCAGCACCTAACCCTTCGAGATTCGCTGAAATTGACCTCGTACGTGTGTGCGCGCACGAAACGGGCTACGTAAGATTTTCAGGATCATTTTTTTCGCGATCCATCATGAAACGAGTCATCTCGAGACGCTGCGAGCATCTTCGTGTACGTGTGCAATTCGCGCTGAATTCTATATACGTATATCTCGATTTATGCAGACACAATGCACACGAGAAATACATTTATGTATATAAGAGACAAGATGGTGCACCTACGATCAGCTGGCTCCGTTCCTCACGTTATTCTATTTGGCAGAAAATTAAATTTTTAATGCCGACACGAAGTCTTTCGTTTTATTGATGAAATTTCCTATCCAGAAAAATATTCGCCTCGATGATAAATTTTTATGTTTCGGATTTCGATCTTTTCACTTTCGGTGAAAAATTTCATCTTTCAAAGACATCGAGAATTTATGAATTTGGCAGAAAATTATATTTTTCATGCCGACGCGAACTCTTTCGTTTTATCGATGAAATTTCCTATCCAGAAAAATATTCGCCTTGATGATAAATCTTTGTGTTTCGAATTTCGATCTTTTCAGTTTTGGTGAAAAATTTCATCTTTCTGAGACATGGAGAATTTATGAAAATAATACAAAGTCCAGATTATTCTGACATGTTCGATTTTTCATGACTTTCTTTTTGTAGAATCAACAATGAAATACATGAAATTCTTATGAATGTATTGTTTAGTATTTTTGTAATTGAGATTCAGTTTTTGTTTTTCGAGACAGACAAGATTTATGAAAACATCCTGCTTATTTCAGCATGTTTGCTTGTTTGATGGAAAATCTTGATATTTACATACCGATAAAAAGTTCCTGGCCAAAATTTTCCAAATATTCTTGCTCCGATAAATTGCAGTCTCGATGTAAACATTCCTTTTAGATTGTATGCATTTAATTCTGAATGAGAGTTTTATCCTCCGAGCATATGAGAAATTCACGAAAATACAAATTCAACTGATTTTTATCTTCAATTTTTAAAGTTTTATTTATAAAATAGAAAATAAATCACTGACTTGAAACTTTCATAAAAGTTTTATTAGCTTTTGACGCTTCTATGAATCATTTTTTGTTTTTGGAGTGAGATAGAATTTGATAGAAAGCTCCCCAAATTATTTAAATATTTATAAATGGTAAACGTTCATAATTAATTTTTACTAAACAAATTTGAGCTTGATATACATTACAGATATTAATTATTTAATCAAAGATTATTTTTTTATTTTAAGAAGAATCCATTAATGGGATTGTTTTTATAATCTTTTGCATCAGAGTACAATTTTTATCAATAAAAATTTATTACAGGTATTGGGGCAAGTACATCCAAGTCTTCAAGCTCGTCAGGATGCCTTGGATTACGTGGAGAGTCTAATATTAAGAATGCTGGGCATGTTGTGCGGCGATCCACCGCCGCACACCCCTCAAGATGTCGAGGAAAGAGTTAAACACACATTTCCAACTGCCATCTACGAGTGGGCCCTGAAGGATGCCAAGGATGCCTTAGAAAAAGGAAAGAAGAAGTCATCGCTTGTACTTCCTGTTGACAAGATTCACCAGCTCTTACAAAAAGTAAAAATCAACCTTGATACCTGATAATCAAATGCAAGACTATAATGAAATATCTATAATTTTTAATATTTATATTTCACGATTTTAGGAGGTCTTACAGCACAAGATTGACACTCAAGTCAGTTTGTTTGTCGTTGGAGTGCTAGAATGCATTTCGGCTGATATTTTAAAGGTCGGTACATGAATTTAGAATAATTTGGTAATGAAATCCTTCATTGATTGAATTAATGGACTTTTGTCTTTGATTACAGCTGGCTGGAAATTATGTCAAGAACATACGTCACGTCGAGATATCCTGCGAAGATATAAGAGTTGCGATGTATGCAGACACGGTAACATATCATTTTTAAAAAACTTAAAGCTCGTACTGTTCGTCTTTGTGAAGCACATATTGATTAACATAAACGTTGAATAAAGAGCGATTAAAACGTGATGCTCTGGAGATAATTTCGGAGCAATGAAACCTTCACGCAAAAACAATTATATTCCAGAACGTGACGATTTTATGCCGTAAACATAGGATAGCCCTTGCGTATGGCTTTACTAAGATTTGATAATTAATACGCGATGCTTTTATGGAATTTCAAAAACCGATTTTTACCAATCGAATCGATAAGTCAACACGTCCGTGCTTTTATTGAAATTTTTAAAAAATGCATTTCATCTCCATGAAAAAATAAATAAGTTTCACCAAATTACGAGCACATTTTCATTAATATTTATTCAATGTTCGAAGTAATTTTAACGAGATATTTTTTCATTTGCTTCTTAATAATAACATGTAATTCGTAATAGAGAAGCTTATTCCATTAAGGATTTTTGAATACGAAAATTTCAGACTTGTGACGCGTAGAATAATCACATGATTAATATCGTGGCTGCATTTGTTCTCTGCTTTATTACATGCCTTCACTAACAATATAACAACACCAACCCCATGTACGTTCTTCGCTCTTGCCGTTTTAGGTGGTACGTACTTGCCGACACCCCAGCAACATTTTTTTTTCTCGCTCACCACGTATTTTCGTGTAACACATAAATTAATTTTGTTATGGGTGTTTGTGCAAATAGGAACATCATCTGATCATCATGAGTAAAAACCATTCTCATAATAAACTTTTTAAAGACATTATTAAAAATATATCTTGCATCAGTAAAGAAAATAAAATAAAAAAGACCCTCAAAAATGTTACGTATAATAATTCATACGTTTCAAGACCCCAGCAACGTTATTTTCACTACGTTTTTTCATGTCACTCATAAATTAATTTTGTTATGGGTGTTTGTGCAAATAGGAACGTCATCTGATCACTATCCGTTAAATACTATGCCATGATATAATTCTTTTTAATTATAAAATATAATGCTAAGAAAACGGTTAAAAAATTTTATTTAAAGTTATTCGAATGGCACGTTTTACGTGAATAATATTTTAAACATCTATCGATTGAGTATTAAATGTATAACATGTAAAGAAATCTACTGATTAAAAAAATGGACATTCATCGAATGAAAAATCTGCAGAATACATAAAAATCACTTTGTATTCCCTCGTGATAGAAATTGTCATTTGATTGAGGAGCATGAGTCTTAATATTCACTACTACATTCCAATGCACAAATTTGAAAAAGCACTGAATGCGACATACTTTATTATTTTTAAAAGTAGCAGAAATCGTAAAGCTTCATAAATTGAAAATTTTCAATAAATAATTGACAATCACTTGACGAAAAAATTGTAAAAATATCATCAGATTTTTATTCTCGTTTCTTCTTTCTACTAAACTACGCATGATTTGACTCAACAAAAAAATCGCCTCTGCGATTTTCTGAGATAAATAAAAATTGTACATTTCACAAATTCGTGGGATCAACCTGATCTTTCGCATAATTTATTTCACTTTTCTCTATATGTAAACTTAACGATGGATTTAATTATCGACATTGTAATTTGTTTTTTTTTACAAAAACCAGGCATTAATGGATGTATTCTACCAAGACGACTGCACGGAAGGTCCTCAGAGCAGTCTCGGCGCTGTGGTTTCCCAAACATACGAGGAATCGGTTCGCGATCTCATACACGACGAACGGCACTACCTTCGAGACCTTCATATGATTATAAAGGTAATTTATTTTATTTATTTAAAAAATGTTTAGTATATCAATTAATTTTACTTCGAAAGCAGTAAAAAATGTGCCTAAATGATTGTGTATAATTTTATCTATTTATTTATTAATTACGTTGTCTTTGAATTTTACAGGTATTTCGAGAAGAAATAGCCAAATTAGCACCAGATCGGAGTGAACTCGAGACTCTCTTCAGTAACATAATGGATATTTATGAAGTAACAGTGACGTTGCTTGGCAGTCTTGAGGACATAATGGAAATAACTGAGGAAAAACAGACACCAACGGTGGGCTCGTGCTTCGAAGAGTTGGCCGAAGCTGCAGAATTCGATGTGTACATAAAGTACGAAAAATCCATATATTAAATATATGCAAAAAGATTAAGAATATAAAATGTACGCGATCGATGCTAATATAAAAATATTAAATTCTCAATCATGTTTTATTCATGACAATTATTCATATTTTATTCATATAATTTAGTGCTTGATTATTGATGAATTGATAAAAATTTTCAGATATGCGAGGGACATTAACAGTCCAGCTAGTCGAGAAGTTTTAACGAGGCTGCTTTCGAGGCCTGAAGCAAGCACAGCGCTTCGAGCAGCCGGCCACGGTTTCAAAGAAGCCGTCAAATTCTATTTACCGAAACTTTTGCTCCAACCGGTCTGGCATTGCTTTCTTTACTTCGATTATATCGAGGTAAGAAAATAAACCGGAAATACCGCGAAGCAAAATTAAAAGGACGCGATTTTATAAATTGTAATTGCGTTTAATTTTTCAGGTTTTGCAGAAACGAACACCAAATATCGAGGATGCCGAATCGTTGGAACAAGTGCAGGGTTTGTTGACTCCGTTGCAGATGGAATTGCTGAAATCAATGGCAAATCTTCCGAAAAAAGACACGGGCCTGAGGATGCAGAGTCGAGCGAGACGTCACGCGGCTTTGGAAAAAACGAGCGAGCTGCAAAAGACCGTCGATGGTTGGGACCAAAGAGATATTGGCCAGTGTTGCAACGAATTTATCAGAGGTAAAGATTGATTTTTCGGTGTCAACCTATTTTTTTTTTTTTCATTCGCGATAAATTACTGACAAAAGCTTTACATCGACTTTACGATTCTGCCTTTGTCCCCATTTTTCTTTAGAGGATATACTGGCAAAAGTTGGAAGCAACGGTCGGAGATTGACGGAAAGGCGAGCACTTCTCTTCGATGGTTTGCTCGTACTTTGCAAACCCAGCGGAAGCAAACGTGTCAGCGTCAGTGTCGCGGCGGTTGGCGTCGGCGGAGGACATCCGGCGCATCAGGGTGAACTTCGATTGAAAGAGCGCTTCTTTATTCGAAAAGTCGATATAATCGATCGGGACGATACAGAAGGTGAATTCTAATTCAGAAAACAGAATACCAAAATATTCATAAACAATCTTATGAAATGCTCCTATAAAATATTCAAAATTTCATTAAGGGGTTACTCTAGTCATCGGCTGAAAAAGAGCTCTTTTTTGAATTTTTTTTTTGGAAAATGATTGCAGTTTTCGAACTGTTTCTTTTTCCATAGTGAAGGGTATATTGTTTACTATATTTCATAATTTTTTTAGTGTAAAAGATTCACAAATGGAGCAGATATAATATATTTTACGGACCGCTGTCCAGAAAAAAGCCTTCCACGGTGACCACTATAACTTCTACATTAATTATCAGAAATTAAAAACCAAATAGATTCAGTTTTTGTATCGTATTATCTAGTCTTTGATCGAAGGACTTGATAAAATATTAATTTTTGAAAAAATGGTCGGAGGTTTAAAGTGAAAGTCTAAATTTCTTCGAAAAAATCACTTCATTTTCCTCGATATCAAAAAAACTATGCATTGAAAAAAAAATCCTTCGATCAAGGACTGCGTTTTGATATAAAAAAAAGTATGCAAAAGGTCAAGTAAATCGATCGACTTGTTTTTGAGATATCGTGGTCACCGATATTGAAAGAGTTGTTTGGAGAAAATTCTGACTAGACCTAAACTATTGAATGGTTTATAATGAAAAAATTATGGAACATAGTTACAAATATACCTTTCACTATGAAACGAAAGACAGAGCGAAACCTGCAGTCGTTTTCCCAAAAAAAAATTCACAAAAACTCGACTTTTTTTCGGCCGACGACTAGATGTAACCCCTTAATTCCCGAACAAATAACATTTCTTATAAATTGTAAATATGACAATTACTCAGAGCTCACGTCTGTGTTCTTCTTTTCAGAATTAAAAAATGCTTTTGAGATTGCGCCTCGCGGCGATGGCAGTGTGACACTCGTCGCGAAATCCGTCGAAGACAAAAACAGCTGGATGGCCGATCTTGTGATGTTAAATACAAAGAGCATGCTGGAAAGAACACTGGACAGTATACTCCTCGATGAGGAAAGGAAACATCCATTGAGATTACCACCGTCGCACCTTTATAAATTCGCGGAACAAGATTGTCCAGAAAATCTGGTACTCGAAGCTCGCGAAAATGGCGGTGTTCCTCTGATAAAAGGCGCGACTCTTGTGAAACTCGTCGAAAGGCTAACTTATCACATTTACGCTGATCCGGCGTTCGTTCGAACATTCCTTACTACTTATAGGTAACACTATTTTTAAATACAAAGTCTAAAATTGATCGATTCATCATGAAAAAATATTACAAAATTCAGCTGATTTTGAAAACTTTTATTTTATGATGGACCCTTTGAAAAAGGTTTATAAAATTATTTCTTCTTGCAGGAGTTTTTGCTCACCTCAGGAATTACTGACGTTGCTTATCGAAAGATTCGACATACCGGATCCATCGCTCGTTTATGGCGAAGAGGAGAAACCTTCTGGCTGCAAAGCAACAGCTCGGGAAGACTGGAAACGATACAGAAAGGAATTTTGTCAGCCTGTACAGTTTCGAGTTTTGAACGTATTGAGGCATTGGGTCGGTAAAATGTTCCCGAATGAAATGTGGAAATGGATCTTTTTTAAATTTTATTTATAAACGTGTGTCGTTCAATTTCGTCCAGGTGGATCATCATTTTTACGATTTCGAGCGCGACAGAAATCTCCTCGAGAGGCTACAATCGTTTCTGGACACCGTTAGCGGAAAATCAATGAGAAAATGGGTCGACTCGGTGATAAAGATCGTGCAAAGGAAATGCGAACCTTCCGAGCAAAGACCGATAACATTTAGTTTCGAAAGATCTCCGCCGCCGATCGAGTGGCATCTCAAAGTTCCTGAAGAAGAGTGGGGAATACTTACGGTATGATATCAAAAATCAAATTATATACCAAAATACTAAAAAAAAATAAAGTGATGTTAATACAAAACAAATAACGAATTTAATCTCTTTTCAATGAAATTAGGTAGCTTGAAAATTCTTTCACTTTCAGTTACATCCCATTGAATTCGCGAGACAATTGACTCTGTTGGAATTCGAACTGTACAGAACGGTAAAACCTTCCGAGCTGGTAGAACCGAAAAAAGACAAAGAACTTACATCACCGAATTTACTGAAAATGATCAAGCACACGACAAATGTAAGTTTATCGTATTTGGAAAAATCTAATTAATTTTAGCGACTCATCTGTTTCGGTTGAATAAATTTTTAGTAAATAATTGTTCGTTCACAGTTTACGAGATGGCTTGAAAAAACTATAGTCGAAGCTGAAAACCTTGACGAGAGAGTCGCGATTGTTTCTCGTGCAATCGAAATTATGATGGTGCTGCAGGATCTCAATAATTTCAATGGCGTTATAGCCATCAGTAGTGCCATGGGATCCGCTTCTGTGTATAGATTAAAATTTACGTTTCAAGTAAGTTGAAATTTTGCAAAAAAATGTACAAAATTTATGCGACATATTGATGTAAAAAAATAAATATTCTTTAAATAGCAACTTCCTGCGCGGTTGGAGAAATCTCTGGAAGAGGCCCGCGAACTGCACAACGATCATTTCCGAAAATATCAAGAAAAGTTACGCTCCATAAACCCGCCTTGCGTACCATTTTTCGGTGAGTTCGCAAAATTTTAAATTAGAAAAGAAAAAAAAATATTTTTTCTCTGAGTCAATTTTTTATTACATTCTCTACAATATTTTGTATTAAGGTATTCTTTGCATGAAACAGTTATCTTCAGATTTCAATGAAAATTTGCAGAAACATTCTCTTATGTCATATGTACAACTGCTTAAAATTTCAGGGGCTGTTACCGACTGAAAAATCAAGATATTTGTTATTGAAAATCGTCATTTTTCGCAACCTCTCATAAGAGCCCATGTTAAATATCACGATATTAACGACGAGTATCTCGATTTTTCGGTCGGTGAAGCCTATTGAAATTTTGCACAAATTTTTATATAACATCAAAGAAGCTT
>JAPYYX010003272.1:0-11615 GCA_030522605.1 Cremastinae sp. B BG-2022a | reverse complement strand
TGAGAAAAAAAATTTTTTCGTACTTTTTGCAGAGGTACCCCATTTTGACAACTGAAAAAAAAATTTTTTCTCATGAAAATTTTATTTCAGTTGAAAATTAAATTTGTTTCCTTCAATTGTGATTAAAGAACAAAAAATTCAGCATATTTAAACCCTTGGGATCGGAAATTTTTCTTAAGTACCCCATTTTGCCCCCCCCTCCCCTATAATATAAAAAAAAGAGTACAGACTTTTTTGATGTTCCCGAATAAATAAAAAAACTCCTTAAAATTCTTTTTTGAATTTTCGTTGCATCCGGTTGGTAGCTGAAAATTTCTGACTGACAAATCGATCAGTTCATCTTACCCATACATTAGTTATCAGTTTTCCAAGTTATTTTTGCGACGTGATCCATCAATGACGAGTTCAAGACTTCTTTGACGTGTCCTCGTATCGGTAAGAAAAAAGAAAAAAAAAGTCTCATAAGATTTTTTCCTCCAACGAGCTCTGATATAGCAGAGACATTACTGGGTGCAATCCACGCATTTCAGTAACAGGTGTTGAAAGAAACGGTGAATCATCGCGAAGACATCCCCATGGCGGGACAAAAGCGCGTTCTCCCTTGGTAAACGTTTCCTCCGGCCTTGAGGAGAGACGAAAATGTTTCGGGGTATCTGGAAGGGACAGAAAAGCCAATAAAAGTTTTTTCGTACGACACACAGGGGCCTAACGCGACGACGAAGACTCTCTGCTCTGACGGGGATGAAAGAAAAAAGAAAGAAAGACTGGGAAGTAAGAAATAAGCGGCTGAGAGTTTGAGAATGGCGAAGGGAGAGCCGCGGATAGGGCGTGAGCGACGAAAATGCCCCTAGGGAACTCTTTCTTCCCATTTCCCTCTCTCTCTCTCTCTCTCTTGCTCTCTTTTATCTCTCATGGTGCGTTTGGCACGCGGCCCAGGACAAAGGCTACAAAAGACTGGCAAATGGAGAGCGAATTGCTCATTATCGAATGGAGATATGAGGTTGCTCTCCTCTGGGGGATATCCTAACGCTCCCGTTTCCCTTTTTCCTTCTCTCGCATCGTTTTTTTCACCTCATCTCTTTCTCTCTCTCTCTCTCTCTCTCGAACAGCTTCTCCGCCAAAAAGAATCCCGAAGCACCGAACCGAGTGTTAGCATCCAGGGCCAACCCCCTCGGATCCGTCGTGAAAATTTTGTCAAAAAAGAGAAACGAAGAAAGAGCCTTTGAACCGCGGGCAGGAAAAAGTACACCAGAGAGGCCTTCGCGCGCCGGTTCCTCTGATTTCGTGTATGATTTTTTTTTCTTCTTTCTACCAGCTCTCTTTTCGCTCTCTTCGGTACACGAGTCCGCGGATTTTGTACAAGGGCAAAAAAGAGCCTATACACGGTCGCGTGTTCCCAATTCTCCCCGTTTCGTGCCTCGAACCGAATACATTAGCCATTAACGAAATTTCTCCCCTGTACACATTTTAATGGTCCTTTTATCGTCTCACCTACGCTTTCGCGAAATTCGGACGGACGATGCTATCGTTTCTCCGGAGTGGGCTTTAATCTCATCGAAAATTCGAAACATAATTGGCGACGACACGTTACGATTAGGTTAGACGATAATTGGAAACCGAATGAACTCGGTTTCAATTTTTTTTTCCTCTTTTAGCATTTCAGTGTGAAATCGATATATAGTTTCTGACTTAATTGATTCTTCGATCATTGCGCGGAATTTATCTCTGCGATTTTATTTCTCGTTAAACAGCGCGGTTATCGACAATTTGCGGTTTCTGTGTTGCGTGCGTGTGTGTGCATGGGTCTCGGTTTTACTGTATTTTCTCGTGGAAAACGGGCGCGAGGGCAGGCGCCGTTCGGACGAGACGGAAAATCCGCGCTCGATCAAACCATTTCACGCTGGAATTGACAACGTCGAAGCTCACGTTTAACTCCGGAGCGTTCAAAGTTTTATTCTTCTTTTTTTTCCTCTCTTTCTCACAGCTAGTGATTACGCAGGTATGCACTCTTTGATTATGGTTCATGGACTGTGCAGTCAAATGTTGATGTTGAACGTTCAACAATTGACTGGGACAAAGTGAATCTGAATTTTTCCTGTGGGAGTAAATATCACGAAATTTAGCGTTTATTTCTTTTGCTCTTTTGAGAGACGAAAAATGTGATTCAACGCTACCTTTTTTCCCTCACTTTTCGTTCAGAATAATCGAACGGTCTGATTGCCATTTGGCCGCGTTCCAAAAGTGTCATGGTTCGTTGACTGTATATGTGCAGTCAAATGTTGATAATGAATGTTCAAAAGCCAAATAGGATAATTTTTGTTTCTTATCGACCGAAACAAACATTTCTTTTAGCTGATGAATCAGCAACCACGATTGAATTAAAATTAGCACGCGGCATTTGGATATGTGATTTTTTCGATGAAAATATCAGTACGAAAGAAATGAATTTGCAATTTTCCTGGTGCAGTTAATATTATCTGAAAGATTGAAATTTACGTTTTTACCTTTTTACTCTGTCGAGAACCATCGCGATCTGATTGCCACTCGGGTATGCCCTTTTTATGCGATATGTCATAAACAGTCGACTCTGGAATCGACGTGCACTCTCGTTTCCCCGTTCGTCTGTTATTATTTTATACTACGTAGTTCGGTACACCGATGCCGATTGAGGTTTCAGACAGCTGCGATCAATGCGAAAAATCGAACACACCCAAAACAAAACCGGAAGATTGCATCTCTTTTAAACACAAACATAAACTTACTTAGCTTCAAAAAATTTAGAGCAATGATTAACATATTTTAATTTTAATTAGTGCAATTTAAAGTCTTTGATTATTTTGTTCGATTCATTCCAAGTTTGATGTAAAAAAAATGAAAATAAAATAATACAGATTCGAATTTAATTTAACAAAAGTGATTTAAAAAAGGAAGTAATTTGAAATAAGTGCTGCATTTTCGAACTCGTAAAAAGATAATTCAACGAGAGGAAAGTTTTTCAAACCTCGATTGAGTTTTAATTCAATTCTGATTCACCGGCTTACGATGTACAGGAAATAATTTGAAGACATTTTCATTGGTCTCGTGTGCGCGAATCGAGAGATAAGGTGAAATAAGGTTGAGGTGGAGGGTAAGGTCTGCCGGAGTCGGATAAGATAGAGGCACAAAAGGTTCGTGATTGAGGAAAAGATTATCCCTTGAAGAGAGAGGGAGGCGAGCGACTGGAGTGTCCAGACGAGGACATTTCGCGGACTCCTCGAATCTCCTCTCTTTCGCCAAGAGTTCTTGTCTCGCAGTGATTTTCAGCGGTATTGTGGAAAGAAAGAGATAGCGGAGATGAGAAAAAACGTTTCGGAGAACGTTCGCTCTGAAAGAAAATAATCTCGCCCTTGACTACGACAAATCATTCCTCCACTTTCTTCGTCGTAGATTCGTTGTGGAAATCGAAACTTTTGTCATTCCGATGTCAATAAAAATTATGATCAAACTGTTTCAAACGTAATTCATTGAAAGTTTTATTTCTGAGATCGTAATTCGTTATTGGACGAAATCGAAATTTTTCTTACTTTCGCTTTCATCGTGCATAAGTGTACTGACAAATTATTTAATGAAAAAAAGTGATTTGAATCAATTTACTCGTATTTTGGAGCAAATCGAAGAAAATCAACGAGATCTCAATTCTTATTTGACGTTGAGTCATTTTACGGTAATTCCTCGAACAGAAATATTTTAAAAAATCTTTACGTAACGCGCGGAACGCGTGAATAATATGCGCGGTTAGCGTTATTCGAAGTCACAAGTCCGTCGTGACACGAAGAAATTCAGTCGAGAACTCGGATTGTCACACGATGATCGGATTACGTTTTTTTCATTCGCCGGGTAAACGTCTTCTGCTCTATTCATTTTTCATTTCATTAGCGCCGATTATTGACCCGGAGTGAAGAAGTTCCTTCGAGTATTTAAACATCCTCTTTTTTCCGATGAACTTTTCTAAGAATTTCAGTAACAAGAATCCTTCAGTAGTTCGTTAATGATAAAATTAGAAAGTTCTTGTTAAAATTAAAAGTTATTTTCCACAATAAAACTCTACAGATTTACAATCTTTTGCTGATTTACAATTATATTTCTACTGGCATTTATGATAAAAATAACATTTCATGAGATGATGAAAATTTTTATTTAATTCTCCATCAAAACTTTCTATCAAATTGTTTTACCTTGAATTTTTAAAAAGTCAAAATTTGGTGGATATACTTTTTTTAGAAATGCTTGTAAAAATTTGTTGGCCTCAAAAGTACTGACGAATATCAAATTCGAAAAAATTCCGTTTTATTCATGACATGTGTTATACAAAATATTACGAAAATTAAAAAAATTGATCTTTTCCATTAATATTTCTACTCTACACGTTTCCATGTCAAATAATATCTGTGCTCCCTTAAAAAATGTTGACACAAATATCGTCATGCAATTACCTAAATGCAATAAACGTAGAATTATGAAAAAAAAAAATTAAAAATATCCGGCGCGTGATTTTTCGAGAGTAAAATCTTTTCGAACAAACACCATAAAATGCTCGTGTCGTTCCGTCGTATATATAATCGAAAAGTGTCGTGAGATGCAAAGAGGGTATACGGTGCGAGATAGCGGGCGTGTGTGAAGGAAATGCGTCAAATATGCGCGCGCGGGTGCAATATCGAGGGGACACTCCTATACCCAGTGCGGAATGTGCGAGAAAGAAAAGACGAGAGAGGAGAAAGAAAGAAAGAGAGAGAGAGAGGGGGAGGGAGAGAGAAAGAGTCGCGTGAGCGCATGGGCCACGACGAAACGCGTGCTGGGCTAAAACATCGTGGACAGAATTTCCGAGGCACTCGATGCCATCATCAGTCGAGAGCTTTGTCCCCTTCTTGTTGGTCGCGATCTTCTAGCGAGACGGCTCCCAAGACGCGTTTTCATCCCCTAAAATTAGTCCCTGTACATAGTGTCAAGATAAAACGCGACGAGAAATCGTTTAAAAAAAAGGGAAGAGGCAGCTGCAAGGAGCATTTAAATATTTCGTCGCGCATATACAGCGTTAAATAATTTCACATTCAAGGGTTGCAATTTTTGCTCCCGCTCGGTCAGTGACTCGCGCGTGTTATGTGGGCACCAACCACCCTTATCACCCTGTTGGCTTTTTGGTGCTTGCCGGACACCTCGAGCCGAAAACTTCTTAATCCTTTTACGATTTTGACTGTGATACCTTGCTTCGAAACCATCACGATACCGACCTCGCGACGTGAGTACATTTCATTGTTTACTTAGATTGAGGTAAAAATGAATTCAATTCACCAATCGTGATAATGAAAAACGTTGAATGATAATTATAATCGATTATAATCGATTGCATAAACATTATAAAATAAATTATCACTGTATGATTTATTTGGTTATGAATTCATTACGTATAAGTAAACAATAATTGATGATAAAAAATCATTGTATCTTGTAAAACATAATTATAAATTTTCTTGGCCTATTTTTATCTTATCGAATTCAAGATCTGAGTGCATTTGTGTAAATTTCAGTATTCGCCTACATCGAGACAAATATGCGTTAAATCAATTGAATTGGGAAGTGTAAAGCACTGGGTGAATTAATTGGTTTTATATAAACATTATAATACATATGATTATAATCAATAATTTGCATATTCACGTATATCGATATAGGTTTTAAAAAAATTGATTTTTATTTTGAGAAAATTTATATTTTGAGAAAATTCATCAGAAACGTCGACAGTGATCAGACACTAATCCCCTTGTGTTTCGTGATTTATTAATTTTTGACAAGAACGTTGAATGTGCGTGATCGATTTTGGCAATCTCTCGTTTATTCGTACCTCGTGTACCAGTTTCATCGTGCCGAAACGCCAACTGGTCGGCTTGCCAAAAGTCCTTGGGAAAGTCTAACAATCATTGGCTCTGGAATCCTGTGAATTCCAAGCCTGAATACAATATGGGAGTCTTTGCTGTCTTTAAGGAAAAATAAAGAGAAATTTGCATAATATTTATTGTAGAAAAAAGAAATCGAATTTTACGTAGATTAAGATCCTCTAAAAATCCACAACATTTTCAATTTATCAAAAATTTCGGTTTTTAATTTTGGACAAGGTGTGACTGAACCGTTTCGATTAATTGAAAAAAATCCAAAGATTTCCCTGTAAAACTAAATAAAAATCAAATTTTCTGTAAAAACGAAATAATACAGAATTGTACAGAATGTTCTTCTCTTAACAAAGTATGAGCAATTCCGCGAGATCAACTAGTATCTCGAGAGGACCACCCAGAAAAAATGCGAACGTTCATATACATGCCGACTACGAGAATTGATGCGATTTTTGACCTCGATTTGAATGGTCCCTTTCCCCTGGGAATCCTATTGATAAAAACGAGACACTTTATTCGTCTCGGCTCGGGAGTGACATTCGTTCCAAATCTGAATTAATCGACCGGCGGTCCCGAAAAATAAGCGCAGGGGGAGGAGATCGAAATTGGCGAGGAAAACGATGAGAGGGGAGGGGAAGAGTGAGAGAGAGAGAGAGAGAGCGAGAGATAAAAACATATATGTATAGCGACGAGTAGAAGGGTAAGGAAGCGCCAGACCGGCCGGTGGTCCGCCGGCCGGCTGCGCTCGCACGTGTCGTCAACGCGACTCCGGCGCGGCGAGCCTGACGAGCACGAGACGCGAAACTCCCCCGATGAATATCTATACGGCTTTTCCCGCTACATCCACTGAGACACTTTGATAATGCACACCTATACACTTTGGATACATTTACCTTATATACGAAAAAATTTTTATGTACACCTTTACATACATATATTTTTTTGTTTCTACGCATATGTATTATATACGTGTTGTATAGTATATAGGTAAATATGTATACATTATGTATATACGGAATTTATGTAAACGTGGAATGTATATAGGGAGTGGGTACATAGTTACATAAAGTAGCAGTGAAGAGCGAAAGAAACGGAGAGAGATGGGAGCAAGAAATGGAGACGGAGACAAAAAGGATAGATAGAGAGAAAGAGACGCTGAGACGATCTGTACGTGGTTCGATAATAGCTGCGCCGGCGGCATCGGGACGCCCGGCCGTCTGCCACCGATCCTGTCCTCCTGTCTCGCAACCCAGCATCCGTATATCGTTCAAGTCTGTAATGTTCGCGATTCTACGAAAAAAACATTTTTTTTTATTTATTTTTCCTTTGTGTAGAAGAAAAAATGAGTTAACGAAAACTTCGGTCTCTGAATGTAATGGAATTGAAAAATTGGACCAAGTATAATCATTTTGTTTGTTTATTGTAATTTTGTTTTTATATTGTATATTGTCTGTTGTTCTTTTCGGTAAAATAATTTTCTGGGAAAATAATTCTGCATAAATCTTTATTTAATTTTGTACTCAAGATATATTGGAAAATTACAATGTTGTAAATTTAAAAAAAATGATTATAATTGAAATTTTTTAAAAATTTAAAAGTACATTCAGATTTTAGATTAAGCTTTATCAAATTAATTTTTTTTTATTTCTTTGAATTTATCTCTAGTATTGTTAAAAATGGACTCTCGAACTTAATTTTCTTTCTTTTCTCAATAAATGCTGTTCCCTGCGGTTAGTTAAAAATATGATAAAAATATGGAATGCTGGTGCAGCGATGTTCATTTTTCGTGGATTCGTACAAATGTATCTTTAAAGATCTGGGCGTAGGAGGCTCTGGAAAATCTTGGAAGTTCACGAGGCGTACGCGTGCATATTATTCGAAGGTAAATGTCGAGTATGCTGGGCGCATCCGACGTTCCCACGGCTCGACAAGCTTCGAGGCCTATAGGTACTTGACATACATGCACGACCGCGTTATATCGACGATACTGATAAATAATGATAATCGGTTGCTGAGAGAGCAGTCAGTGCCACCTTGTACACGGTCAATGCCATGGACTTTCCACTTTTCAAGGAAATAATACCTTCTTCAGCCCACGTACCTCGACACGTGTATCCGGTTTGCTTTAAAAAAATCGAAAAATCGCCAAATTCTTGCAAGTTTACTCTCTGAATACATTTTATTACTCCTTTAATGGAAATTTGCATGTAATTTTGAATCCGTGCACAATTTTAAATTGTTTTCAACTAATAATAATATTGTTTAATATTTTTTTTAAATCAATTGAGTACAAAACAAAACACCTTGAGGTAAAAAATGTACTTAATTTTTGCTTTTTCGTGCAAAATTATTTAATGTTTTCAATTGCATTTATTCTGTAGCAATATTTCCATAAAATTAACATGAAAGAATGAATTTAAAAAAAAATAATTGAAAGAAAAAGATTAAATTGTAACAAACGGAAATGTAATACACGGAATGGTCGTTTCATTTCGCGTATTTCTCACTTTTTACTGCTCAAGCACTCAAAGACACTTCCCCCTTTTATTTGATCCTAAAACGGGATAAGATGAATGCTCTCGTTCCGTTTCTTCCTCCTCTCGTTTCTCGTTTTTTACGACAGGCGGGTGACCCGAAAATCGGGGTCGCGGTTTTTTGGAAGTCTAAACGCTCCCCAAGGGTGAACTCAACAATCTCAAATTGATGCCTCGAAAAAATATTGTCGGTAATCGGTACGCTTTTACCCCTCGTCGCTATAAAATGATGATTCAGGTTCAAAGATTTCGAAGCGTCATTGATTAAACGGCTGTACCAAAAATACTTGCAAAATGAGTTGTATGATTTATTTGATAAATTTATATTTTTATCATCTATCGATGAATAAACGTTGACTCTTTTTTTAATTTAGAAAATCATCAGAGCGTTAAAGAACTTTTTGCTGATTTTTTAATATTTGACATTTCAAATTTTTAAATAAGAATATACATAAAAATATTTTTTTTGTTTTTTTTTTGTGTTGACGTTTACTGCGAATTACATAAAGTAAATCGTTCCGACATTCCGAGAGGAGAAATTTTCCATCATTAAATCACCAGCTATTAATGCGTTGGACAACATGAAAAATCAATACTGGCGATCGTTAAATTTAATTCACAAAAAAGAATACATAATAGCGTATTTGAATTTTACTGAAAAATTAGCATGAACTGGGGCTAATGAAGTGTGACAGTAAATTGAATCTCAAACCAGAACTGCTAGAGACTCGAAGCGAAATTTATTATTTTGCATATTTGAGGATAATGTTGTAGGTCAAATTAGAATTGGGTTGTTCGTGACAGGGTTGATTAACATGAGAAATTAACGGTTGTGTTTCAGTGTCGGGCACATCGAGCAAGAGGAACGAGGCATCGGAGCCATCAAGAATGGGAGGTACGAGTCCGCCACTCGCCTCATCATCCCCAAACGAAAGAGCGGAGAAAGTTCCTGTTTCAGATACAAGGACATCAGACACCCGCGACACGATATCAAATGATATCAGTGGCGGGATGGATCTCTTAGAGGCTCTAAAATTAAACAATACGAGGCCTGGCGTTGAACGAGTGCCCGGCTTCGATGAACTCAAACCCGCTTATTATTTCAAAGGTAAATTTTCTAATAGGTTAACTCACTATTTTTGTACAGTTGCATTCTGTAACATCAAACAATATTAAATTTAATCTCCGTACACGTTATTTAATGAAAAACAATTTTACGTGACAACGTCAACTATTCAGATTCTTGAAATCTGCAAACTGAATTTTTAATTCATAAATAGAAAATTTGACTTTCATGTGTTCATATAGATTATATGGTTCAATTCATGAATAAATTCAAACATAATGCGAAACGGGGGGAATGAAATAATACTAAAAACCTAATACCTGATATTCTTCATTCAACAATGAAGTATGTTGTTGTAACATTTCTTAATTTAATTGATATAGCATACGGGATTTAAAAATACTCAGATTATTTTATTTCTATGTTGATTTATGATGAATACGTTTTTTGACGATTTGGCAAAAAGTAGATTTTAAATCCCCGATAAATATTTCTTCATTTCTTATTTATATTTTTTTTACTTTTTATTTCCTCTATAGATATGATGATATGATATTAATGTATTCACAGCCGACTTACAAACCGTCTTACAAAAATTTTCAAATTTCCCCCACCAAATTGCGTCGGAGCTGACTTGGGCCCTAACTTGTATCGCATTTACACATGAGCACATGCACATGAGCACATGCACATGAGCACATGCACATGAGCACATGCACATGAGCACATGCACATGAGCACATGCACATGAGCACATGAAAACTGCGGAAAACCCTCATCGATATACATTCGGTGATATTCTTTCTGGGTTTTTTGGAGTTGTCAAATCGCGAAACATCCAGAAAAATTTATCTCCCGCTCAGTGTTGAGCCGTTAGTCAATGCGAGTTGAACGGTCACCCATCCAAGTACTGACCAAGTACTGACCTAACTACAGCTCAACTTGTGGGACCACCAGAACTCAATATCGACCCCGAGTCCACGACTGTCGGTACTCATAGTGTTATATTTTTCATGAAATTATGAAGAAATTGAGCACATATTACGATACAATAGGATTCAATTCGACGAAATTGTGTTTTTTTTTCAACAAATATCCTCTTGTGTCTAAAAATTAGCAAGAACCACTATATACCTCGCAATTTATTCCCGGAATCTAATTCTTGGTGGTTGTAAGTCCAAGTTTGTGGGCGTCACGATAAGACGATAAGGGATCTATATTTGTATGGTTTACCATATTTTCTTTTCTTTTTGCGTATACTTTTTTAGCGCGATATTGCATGACCGTCAAAGAAAGTCTGTAGGCCGCTTAATACATATGGAATATATGATAAAATAGTCAAGAATGAGCCACGCGAGACTCAATTCGTAGAATGTCTCGAGCGGGCGCGCGATCGTTGATTCATGGCACTCGGAAGTCTACCACACGGAGTTGAAATTTGTACCGCCATGTCTGCTTGTTATATCCTCCAGATGGTCAAAATTCATGGTATACATCGCAACCATCTGAAGAACAAAAAAAAACGCCACACAACGCAGACACGAACGCGTACGTTCCTTCCTCATAATCTTTCATCGTTTCAAAATTCCCCTCTCCGGGTCGTTTTCTCTATTTTTGATTCTCCGCTGTCTAAATACGCCAAAATTCGAAGTCGAAAACACTTACGGAGAAATCTCGATGAATTTCGACTCCCTTTTTATACGAAACTTCGTTCCAACGTGCATTTAGCTATATACATTTAAACATTTTTTTAAATTCATCATTTTTTAATTGATCAAACTACGGTTTGAATTCGTTTTTCAGGGACTTGGAGAAATTGGTCAAAATCGTAGGGGAGGGGAGGGCAAAATGGGGTACCCCAAAAATTTGGTGAAAATTTACAACATTTCAAACTTTGATAAAATTTAATATCAAATAGTCTTTTATTTGCTAAGAACATTATATTTGGTGTTTTAAAAACACGTTTAAACAAAAACTAAAGCGAAAAAACACTTAACATAGCAGATCGAAAAGACCATTTTCTTTGGTAATGAAACACATTTAAACAAAAATGAATATAAATCATCAATTAATTACTTGAAATAAGACGTC
>JAPYYX010003271.1:0-11616 GCA_030522605.1 Cremastinae sp. B BG-2022a | reverse complement strand
AATTTGGCACAAGGATTTTTTAGCCGTTTCCAAACACGTCTACAAAATTTGAACTTTTTCTTACTATTTTAAAAATAGGTATAATTCCTCCTTAAGGATTGAAGTTGGAAAATTTCAGATAAATTATTTACTTACGACCAATCGGCGATGCCAGGTCCATACAATATTCCTTTTGCTTCCTCGAACTGCTCATTTTCGGTTGAAATTTCGTCAAAAAAAAATCGATATTTCGAAAATGTTACACTGTGATGATCCCTTTTAATCTTGACATAGCATTTGTCATCGAACTACCTTAAGATAAAAATTCGTTCTTCTAAAAGCACATTTACAATGTTCCCAAAGAATTGAAAAAAATTCAACTTTATTTTATGTTTTATTCAAAGTTCATTACGTCCCGAGATAATTGTTACGTTGTCTCGAAACTATTAATAACGACGAAGGAAAGTCTATTTCCTCGCTATAACAGACACACGCATAATCGGCGTCTATATCGGTACATAATTCATCTCCCTTCGCTCACACCCTGATGTCGTCGTGTATACGAGGGAAGGGGAGGAAGAAGGTTGCTCGCTTGACCTCGCTCGTGCATCGTTCCGACTCGCCCTCCATTCGTTGCTCCATAAATTATAAATAAATTCAAGCTGAGTGAGAGAAGAAAATTAAAATACAGGTTGGATATATCCACGTGTACGCGCGGATGGAGAAAAATTTCACCTCCCCGTTGGCCTCTCATCGCCGATGCCTCGCGTCCGTCGATTAACTATTTTCTTTTTTTTTTTATACACAGAGGATAAACAGGGCATAAGGAAAAATGAGAAGTGTTCAGGGGAAAACAAAAACACGTCAGCGAATCGAACGAAAAAATTATCATAGCGAAGAAAAAAAAAGTCTCTTTATCCAATGAGGGATAACAAAACGCTTACGGACTCTATTGTTGTTTTTACAAGAGGATAAGAACAAAGAGTAACATCTTCGGAGTACACTCGAATACACGCAAACAGACTGAAACTTTTACCCTGACATTGACACTCATCCAACGAGCTCGTTAAAAATACACACTACGCAAATTACCACTCACCCTGATTAAAACTTGATGGCACAGAAGTTGGGCGAAAAGTTCTGATGAAAATCATTGACCAACTTTTTCACGTAATTGAATGAAATGTTTCGAATAACGCTACCGCAAGATCTTGACGTCGCTGGAAACTTTGAAGAAATTGAAATTATTATTAAAATGAGGAATTTAATATCAAACGGGTATGAATTTTCAAACGAGTTTTGTTACTTGTTGGACGTATATAAAAAATTGTGATGACGTTCGAACGTTGCTGTGAACTTCTGTGTTGTAAAATTTAACAAAATTTTGCCTCGACAATCGCTCGCTTCGTCATTCCCCCGAGTGTGCCTAACATCATGCGCAATTTTAGTTATCGCAATTAATTCATTTCACTCGAAAGATCGCTCGACGATAATCGTAATTGTGTATTAGTAAGATTACACACTTGAAGATTGTAATTTTGTAAGAGTCTTTTCATTTTCTAACTCATGAGGTATCAGTTTTTTTTTATTATTTATTTGGATATTTAATTTCAGCTTGCGCTCAGCGAAAATGTCACGTTATATTCCGAGCTCTCATTAACATGGAACGTATTCAGAGCTGAAAGCTTTTCCAGGAATTATAATAATTTTAAAAAATCATAATAATGTCACTTGATCCCCAATTCGCATAATCTTAATTTTGTTTCAATTTGCATAGTTAATTTTGATTTTCCTCCGGTACGAAGTGGCGCTCTGATATTTCGTGTACTCGTTGACATGAAACGAATCTGGATTTGGAAGCTTTCACAAAATTTATAATTAGAGACTTAAAAAAAATATCAATATCACTGGATCCTCATAATTTAAAATTTGCTATTAATTTAAAATTTGGTAATTCTTTACTTTAGCAAATTTTTCGAAAAACGACTCTAGAATTTTTTTTTCGACAAATGATTATATTCTTGTATAATAAATAATGATAACATAGAGAGGGAAGAAGGTTTCTATCAACTTTGAATTTTTTACAAACAAAAAAAAATTGCTTGAAATGTGGTCGTTGCCTCCGAGATACCGAAACTTTGTAGAATTATCTTAATTATTTGAATTATTTTAAAGAATTACCTAAATTTTATTCTAATTTTAGTACAATTTTAATTTTCTCACAAAACGACAGTTTGATATTCGTAGCCCCCATTGACACAAAATTTAGAGGTGGAAGCTTCCAGAAATTATGATAATGAGTTGAAAATAAAAAGAAAACGATTACTTCTATTGTTCCTAACAAAGTGTCGTGCTTTTTTTTCTCTTTTTATTGTCCCTTGTTATCCAACATGAGAGAAATTTTCCTTCTTTTTTCTCCCAGAGCGGAACCAATTTATATAGCGCACTCTCTTTATCTCTACGTATAACATCTAAAACCTTAGCTCGTTCGGATCTCTCTCTGTAATAACGTTGGATGCACCGAGAGAGAGAAGAAGAAGAGAGAGAACGAGAGAAAGAGAAAAGAGTAACAGACAGAGAAGCAACTCTCTGCAATTAATTAGTTAATGGAAGTCGTAATGTATCTCCATTCGTATGCGTGTGAAAGCTCTAGAAAGGAAAGGATAGAGATTACGACTTGAGCTCGGAGCGAGAGATTTCAACCGGAACGATATATTTTCTCCCGACTCTTTGTTATTTTATTTTTTTACTAACCACACTAAAAACTCTTCTTGTTTTTAAGGATCAGAAAAAATTTCGGTGTTTGTTAAAAATTAATATTTTTAAGAGAATTTTGAACCTCTGATGTTCCTTTTTTATTTTTTGTACTTGGGAGATTTTGATCTTTTTTCAATTTTTCTCGAGCGAGAGATTTCAACCGGAAAACGATATATTCCCTCTCGACTCTTTGTTATTTTATTTTTTTTACTAACCACACTAAAAATTCTCGTTTTTAAGGACCAGAAAAAATTTTGTTGTTTTTGTTAAAAATTAATATTTTTAAGAGAAAATTTTGAACCTGATGTTCCTTTTTTATTTTTTGTACTCGGGAGATTTTGATCCTTTTTCAATTTTTCTCGAGCGAGAGATTTCAACCGGAACGATATATTCTCTCTCGACGCTTTGTTATTTTATTTTTTTTACTAACCACACTAAAAATTCTTGTTTTTAAGGACCAAAAAAAAATTTCGTTAAATTAATATTTTTGAGAGAAAATTTTGAACCTGATGTTCCTTTTTTATTTTTTGTACTCGGGAGATTTTGATCTTTTTTCAATTTTTCTCGAGCGAGAGATTTCAACCAGAACGATATATTCTCTCTCGACTCTTTGTTATTTTATTTTTTTTACTAACCACACTAAAAATTCTTGTTTTTAAGGACCAAAAGAAAATTTCGTTGTTTGTTAAAAATTAATATTTTTGAGAGAAAATTTTGAACCTGATGTTCCTTTTTTTATTTTTATTTTTTCGTACTCGGGAGATTTTGATATTTTTTCAATTTTTTTTTCCTGTGCCCTCGAGGACTCACGAGGCGAGCGACGGGCGAATGAAATATGAAGTACATTTTGGAGATGAGATTTTTTGAATTTAAGGTGAAAAGTGTTGGCTTAAGCGACAAAGGGCTAGAGGTCAGATTGCTATTGTTTAATCAGTATGATAGGTGCGGCAAGGGCTATTGGGTGTTACAGATGCGGATTTCTGCTGCGGATTGCGATGGCCTGGTGACACGGCCGGCCTGACTAACCAGTCGACGACCCTTAACGACCCCAAGAACCAGAACCAGAACAATAACCACTACACGCCGCACCAACACCTTCGCACTCACCTTCGCGGTCCGTCCCGATGTTCAATTTTTTTCGTATTATACAACAATTTAAGAGAAACTCGAAAAGCGAATCATGAAGAAAAACAGAATGCAACTGACACAACAAAGAGAAATTCCAATCATACGTGAACAACGCGGAAATATTTTTTTAAGGGAGAAACAAATATTCACGAAATGAATGTTAATTTTTTCGTCATACTTCAATCAATATAAACAAAAAGAAAAATTAAAATAGTCATAAATTCTGCCTCTTGAATTTTTGAGCATGAATTTTTAATTTTTGTAATAAAAAATAGTAGCGCAAATTAATTTAAAAATCGAATTTTTATCCAGTAAGTTCAAGAATTTGTTTTTATTTAAAAAACTAGAAAAATATTTGACGAGAGAGTTTAATTTTAGTTTATTTTTGAACATTAAAAAAATTTGTTTTAAATCATGAATTTTGTTTCTCAAAATTTTTGAGTCCGCAATTTTTTGAATTTTTTGAAAAAGAGAAAAAAAAATGGTAAACAAAAGACAGGACAGAAACGCGCAGTTCGTTCGGAGGACGCCAGGCTGTCTGACCTAAAACGACTCGTACTACTTGCCATTTTTACAACGTGCTTACGACCATTTCCCTCGTATATCTGTACATATTGTTTTTTTTTTCCACACTTTTTGCTTCAAGCGCGATTCCCGGTAACGCACGCGTCTCGCTGTCACATGAGGACATTGCTCCAATAATTTTTTATTCACCGACGATATACTTTTGAACTCGTAATTGCGAGCGTCAAAACTTGATTTTTCAATCAAATTTTCAAGGATGATTGATCTGAAATACTTCCAATTGACTCTTTCTCTTTTTTAAATTTTTCCAATCAATCTGTAATTAGTTCTACAAAAATCTTTTGATGCATTTCCAATTTTTTTCAAACCTTTAACATTTTTTTTTTTTCATGAAAGACAGGAATTGAATTTATCCTTGAATGTTATTTCTCTTCTTTCGTGCTCTTTGTCTATCACGTTGCATGACTGAATAAAAAATTGATCGAGAATGAAATTCAATATCAGATTTTTCGTTTAATTCACGTCGAGAGAAATATGAATAAATATATCGAGGAAAATAATTCATGGAATGTACGATGTTTGACAAAGTGGAGGCGTCCGAGAACTTTGAGAGCGCCGAACGTACTGCGTGTGATATCGATCTTGAAAAGGGTCGCGAGGTTAAGAGGTCGATCGATGAGAATAGAAAAGAAAATGTAGAAAAAAAAGCGTAAAAAAAAATTGTGCACGATCGTGATAACTGAATATCACTGCGTTATGATGTTTCCAGGCACGTGTACCTGCCAAAAAAAAATAAAAAATCTGCTCCTTCGAAGGTAGAAGGAAAAATCAGTAGAAAAATTTCGATAATTTCAATTTTAATCTCGTGACCAGGAAACATTGAAACCGCTCAAATTAATCGAATGAATTATCATTCGGCCTCTTATTGCCTCACGTCACTTTTGTACATAAATATTTCCTCAGCTGTACCAAGCATTGCTACAAAAAAAAAGAAATTTTTTTATTTCTTTGGACACGCTCATGGAAAACACGAAAAATACATAGCCACATACAGTAGAGTCTTCTTCGAGCAAATATCAAAAAAATTCCATAAAAAAAACAAACATCGGCTGGGTAAAAAAATGGCGGTGCATTTTTTTCAAAACTCGCGTTTGCTGTTTGGATGTTGTGATTTTTTTTATTTTTTTTTCACCACGCGTGTAATTTTTTTTCGGCACAAAAACTGTGAAAAAAAATAGATTGTGGAATTAATGACTGTGGAAGAGAAAAAAATATCGTAGCTGTATTGTATGTGGCTGGCCTGCGAAATTTCTCAATTCCTCTAACCTCGACTCTCTTATCAATATTTCAAAGCCTTCACCGACTTTCGAAACGGACGTAACCCTTTTTTTTTTAATTTCCCGACTTCATGCTACTTTTTATTCGTCTCAAAAAAGTTTTTTTGTTATTTATTCACTGACTCATCGTTAACAATGCATCACACACAGGTAATACTTTATTTTCCAATTAACCGAAACAATCGTAACGAATTATCGCATTAAATTATTCATTCGGAAGTCAACATTCGGAAACTTTTTTTTTTCATCTCCGGAATCGTCACGCGTGCTCTTTAATTTTTATATTTTCATAAAATACGATTACTGTAATTCGTGTTTGAAAGTGAAATGCACACGTTCAGCGCGTTTTTCTCTTTTTTTTTGTCGCTGTTGCTTTTTACTTGCGAGAGAAAATAACGTGTTGTGCCGCGAATAGAGCGCTCGTCTTATCGTACGGAAAGTTTGAGCCTTCGTGTTTCATGCATCAACCGAGAAAATGTGTAGGCGCTTTTTTTTCCAACTCGTATATACCGTTGCTTTTTTCCTCTGCGATATCGCATATCGCTATTTTCCTATCGCATTACTTCGCGAAATTTCACCGCGATATCAATATCGCCCTCCTTTCTGCTCATTTTTTTTTGTCGATGATTTTTTTTCCCCAGCGCGCAACGATCGTGAGATGAAATTACGTAAGACGAGAGGGAAGAGACAAAAAATTGTATCGCGAGGAAAATTTTATCGTTTCGAATTTTGGCATCTTTTTGCGATGGATTTTTTTTCATACATCAGATTCTCATATATTTCGCTTCTACGAAGAAAGAATTCATTTTTTCGCTCATAGGACAAAATTTTGAGTATTTTTTACTGCTTCGAATTTTTTGGCGTTTTTCTACATTTTTTCAAATTAAATTTCTCCTCACGTAAAACAATCACGAGAAAAAAGAACTTAATAAGAATGATAAAAGAACTAAATAAGATCACGCACAATAAAATTTCCTTTTAACTCGCTTTGAGATTGAAAATATTTTTTTTTAACAATTTTCTCACATACAACAATCACGTAAAAATAATGAATTATAGAAAAATTCGCTGGCTATTTGTCGTTTTCGAATTTAGACAGTTTTTCCGCTCTCAGCGGTTGAGAGTGAATTTTTTTGAGATCCTTATTTTCACCGTATTACGAGAACGATCGGAATTTCGTTTGATTTTTTTTCGGCAGATAATTAACGAGAGATGGAGCAAAAGTGTCACGTTCAGGCGTGTCGAGATTCCCTAACGAACTAATAATCTTAAAAGCTCTCCTCTCTCAACGAGTTTGTGAAAACTTGTGCTCGCGATACCACACGAATACATGCATATATATATGACGCGAGTTCTCAATGTATATGCATATGTAAACATACGTACATATATAAATTTAAAGTTATATACCGCTAAAAGCTGCAGCATGTGCAGAGCATGGCCTTGGGTGTGCGATTCAGCTGATTTAGTAATTAGCTTAGAAGCAGAGCGAGAAAATAAAGGAGGCGATAAAACGGGACTAAAGGACGTAAGAAAAGCAGTCGCGAGGCAAAAAAAATTTGTTTTCGATCCTCATTGTGTATAACTCGACTACAAATTTTCTTAAGGTATTCCTAAGGTATTCGAAATTTTTATTTTTTTTATATTCCAAGTAGATTGAGAATTCAAGTCCATTGGGAAAAGTTATTGCAATGTATTTAGTTATTACACTTGAAATTTTGATCTCGTTTTTTCTCATATTCCAAGTGGATTGAGAATTCAAGTTCATTAGGAAAAGTTATTGCAAATCAATTGAAGAATAACATACTCAATATTCAAATCGATCCTACGATCCTAAAGTTTATTTGTTATATAATAAACAAAGTCATAAAAATTTTTGTTTTTAAAATTTTTGTAAAAAATTTATTGAAGCTTCTTTGATGTTGTATAAAAATGTGTGAAAAATTTCGATAAGCTTCACCGACTGAAAAATCGAGACCCTCGTCGTTAATATCGTGGTATTTAACACGGGCTCTTATGGAAGATTGCGAAAAATGACGATTTTCAAGAATAAATATCTTGATTTTTCAGTAGGCAACAGCCCCAGAAATTTTACACAGTTGTAAATATGACATCAAAATATGTTTCTGCAAATTTTCAGTGAAATCTGAAGATAAATATTTCATGCAAGGAATACCTTAAGGTATTCCTAGCATGGGGGAGTATCGAAATTTTGATCTCGTTTTTTCACATAATATATTCCAAGTGAACTGAGCATTTGAGCCCATTAGGAAAAGTTATTGCCAATCAATGAAAGAAAAAAATACTCAAAATTCAAATCGACCCTACGTAAAGTTTATTTGTTATATAACAAACAAAATCATAAAAACTTTTGTCTCCAAATTTTTGTAAAAAACTAATTGAAGCTTTCTTAATGTTATATAAAAATGTGTGCAAAATTTCAATAAGCTTCACCGACCGAAAAATCGAGATACTCGTCGTTGATATCGTGATATTTGACACGGGTTCTTATGGGAGGTTGCGAAAAATGACGATTTTCAAGAATAAAAATCTTGGTTTTTCAGTCGGTAACAGCCCCTGAAATTTTACACAGTTGTTCATACGACATCAAAGGATGTTTCTGCAAATTTTCGTTGAAATCTAAAAATAGCACTTTCATGCAAGGAATACCTTAAGCTGACGTAAGGATCTGATCGTGTCAATCTTATTATCAGTTCCTGATAAAATATCCTTTTATGAAGATTTGCTCATAAGGACCTTAATTTGTAGTCGAGATGTACGTGCAGGAAGAATAAATAAAAATGCTCGTTTCTTCGTCTATATCTATATTTTTTTCAGATATAAAAAAGTAAAAGTTTTACATATTTTATGTTGTCGAGGCGTCAAAACGTGAATTTCTATCTATATGCAAAATCTTTTAACTGTTCTTATTATTTTATGGATTTTTATTTGACGCTTGAATACGGTTCCAGTTGAAACGCGAAGAAAAATTCTACACTCTTTTCTTTTTCTCCCTGTCATCCTCCTCTTCGGCAATAACGTCTGTCTCTCGCGTCACGACTGCATTATAAAAAGAAGGAAAATGTGAGAAGAAAAAAAATAAAAATAAGGGGCTTGAAGGAAAACGACGCAATACTCGAGGAAAATTCAAAATCGCGGCACGCTCGCACGATAACATTTTGGCCGGCATTCTCGCTATTTTTCCTTTACCAGTAGCGTATATTATTATTAATTACGTACATATAAATATCAGCAATAAAGTTTTCAGCAACACAGCAACGCGTCGCTGGCACGTTATGTGTAATTGTACGCTTAGAAAAAGGTTACGTGCGCGTTTCGTGCCGAATGGTCGACTGCATATTCAATTTTATGAATTTCACTCCGAGAACTATTTTTTTTTTTTTTTTCATTGTAAATTCGTTATTCAAATTATTGAGCCGTAATCACCATTTTTCCTGCAATCTTGAAATAATTGCTTTCATTTGGGAATATCGTAAAAAGCACACGTAATCTGCAAAGGTCACTTCGATTATTTCGAAATACAAAAAAAATATAAAAATTTTTTTTCAAATTCTTTTTTTTTAACTTTTGGAGTTGGATTCGAATTAAAAATTTGAGATGATGGAAGTGTTCTTTGATATTATGGCGTAGACGAGATTATAAACGTAATCGTGTTGTTGTGTCAATAGCGCAAAAGATGATTGATTCTATATGATACGTATGTGTGTACGTAGATTTTGAATATTAATATTTACGTATACATGTATATGTCAGTATTTGCATATGTACGCTCGTTTCTCGTGAAATCTTTGCACGGATTGGCGAGAGTCGCACTAATGGATTTTATCATTGCCGTGTTTCAGGAACCTTGACCGTCAACGTGAGCGTGTTGCTGTTAAGTCTGGCTTCACCGGACGAGTCCAGTCTGGTAATTTGTCGCGAAAAAGAGAAAATAAAATAAACACAGAAATTACATTTCGCTCAACGATTATTTCCGAACTCTTAGAAATGCTTGAAATACGTTTATTTCATTCGTTCTCAAAATATCAGTTATGTAAAAACTAAAAAAGAACGAGAAAAATATTGTTAATTATTTTATGAGTTTTTCAAATCTCTATTAAAAAAAAAGTTCTATGTATTTTTTTTTTAATTTAAAAAATTTTTAATCAATCAAAATTCTCTAACAGGGATTAATTAAAGAATTTGACGAGAGATTGAACTGAAATAAATTAAAAAATATCTATTCTATTATTTGTGGTGATGAATAAATTTTATACAGTTTTTTTGTTAAAAACAAATAGAGTAAAGTTGATGTTGTCTGACAAAATGACATTGGCTTTTCCTATTTATTTTAATTATACTCGGAGACTGTAATATTTTTCGAATCTCTATTAAAAAAAAATCATATGTATTTTTCACAAATTTTTAAAATTTTTAATTCATAAAAATTCTCTAACAGGGATCAATTAAAGAATTTGACGAGAAATTGAACTCAAATAAATTTAAAAAATATTTAGTCCATTATTTGTGGTGATTGGTGATGAATAAATTTTATACAGTTTTTTTGGTTAATTAAACAAATGGAGTTGATGTTGTCTGACAAAATGACATTGGCTTTTCCTATTTCTTATTAATTATACTTCGAGACTGTAATATTTTTCGAATCTCTATTAAAAAAAATCATATGTATTTTTCACAAACTTTTAAAATTTTTAATCCATAAAAATTCTCTAACAGGGATTAATTAAAGAATTTGAGGAGAAATTGAACTGAAATAAATTTAAAAAATATCTATTCTATTATTTGTGGTGATGAATAAATTTTATACAGTTTTTTTGTTTATTAAACAAGTGGAGTAAAGTTGATGTTGTCTGACAAAATGACATTGGCTTTTCCTATTTCTTTTAATTATACTCGGACACTGTAATATTTTTTTCAGAAATATGAGGTCGAATTCCTCCTTCAGCAACAGTGGTACGATCCCCGCTTGCGATACAGTAATCGATCGCGTTACGAGTTCCTCAACGCGATCCACCATCACAATGACATTTGGCTACCGGACACATACTTCATCATGCACGGTGACTTCAAGGATCCCCTCATACCGGTCCACTTTGCCTTACGGATTTATCGTAACGGCACCGTCAACTACCTTATGCGGTATTTTTTTATCCATTTTCACGCTCCAATAAATTTTTCTCCCCAAAAAAATTCGTTTCGATGAAAAATTTAAATCGAAGGGGCAATCAAACGAAAAATTCGTATAAAAGACAAATATACTCAAAATGATCGGCTGGATTTAAGAAATTAAAATTGATTTTTTATTTAAACTCTTGAAAAAATATTTTTATCAAAATTTTCTTAAGGATGTACTGGAGATAATTCGAAACGGTGATAAAAATCTAAAAATTTGACCAGCCACTGATAATAGAATTCTGATGCTTCTGTGAAAATTTCAACTCAATACACTAAATTGTTTAAAAGTTATAACAAATTGAATGTTATACGTATTCGAAATTTATAATAAGTTATAAATATAAAAAAAAAGGTAGTAGTTACCTGTAAATTTTTTTGCTCAAGATGTTTAAATATTAAAGAATCTTTCTGCCAAAATTCATCAACTTGTACTAAACAGTTTTTGAGAAATTATCCACTTATGTGATAATAAAACGAATTTCCCTCTTTAAGCGGGTTGATCAAACAGCGATGATATTAGACAAAAATCTGAATTTAAAATATGTTATAATTCAGATGAAACTGGACATATTAGAACAAAAAAAGTATGCCTTATCGACCGATTTTTTGAGAAATTTAATTTCGAAATATGGGAATTTTGTACAGCGTCTTATGGCGCGATGCTAGATAAACGCGTTTAATTGAAGGTTAAGTA
>JAPYYX010003270.1:0-19828 GCA_030522605.1 Cremastinae sp. B BG-2022a | reverse complement strand
TTTTTTTGTTCTAATATGTCCAGTTTCATCTGAATTATAACATATTTTAAATTCAGATTTTTGTCTAATATCATCGATGTTTGATCAACCCCCTTAATGCAGGACTTCAGTCTTGTTTTTTTATAATTATTCTCAAGATTCCTTGTAACTAAAAAATTCTTTTTTTTGTTGCTTGATTGATATCCATATATTTATACGTCAAAAAGTGCGTCTTCCCAGTCGCGTTTACTTTTTCCTGTCAAGCATCATTTTTATCAAATTCATCGATTTATGACCACTACAAAACATTTTCATGAATGAGTAATTTTTTATAACGAACTTTCTGTCTCGTTCCAAATTTGTCTCTATAAAAATTGAATATTGATTTCAATTGAAAAGTGTTAAATTATTGCGAAACAAGGACTTTTTATTGTACGATGTACGTTACATAAATTATGACGTGATCTAATCTGACTCCTGAGAAGACAAAAATTTTCCAAGTTTTACTAAATTTTCTCTCAAAATTGTTCTTTAATGCAGGACTTTAGTCTTATTTTTTGTATAATTATTCTCAAGATTCCTTGTAACTAAAAAATTCTTTTTTTTGTTGCTTGATTGATATCCATATATTTACACGTCACAAAGTGCGTCTTCCAAGTCGCATTTACCTTTTCCTGTCAAACATCATTTTTATCGAATCCATCGATTTATGATCACTACAAACCATTTTCATAAATCAGTAATTTTTTTTTCAAAATTTCAGTCTCGTTGCGTGTTTGTCTCTATAAAAGTCAAATATTGATTATAATTAGAAAATGTTAAATAGAAAGTTTTTTCTCTAAACACGATTTTTTCCATCATATCGTGACACCTGAAAATGAAATTTTCCAAGTGCAAGGATTTTCTCTCAAAATTATTCTCTCGATGCACGAGTTCATTTTCTTGTCTCTTTCTCGTAATTAACCTCGAGGAGACTCCTCGGACTCGAATCCAAGGAATTAGAGAAGAAAATAATGAAAGGACTTGTCAGGAGTCTTGATAAAAGTTTCACTTCTCGAGTTTCTTCAAATTATAAAATTGTACAGCGAACGCACTGAACATCCGACATTGTAAATGTAAACAAAATAGAAAGACAAAATACAAGCTCGTCGTTATTATTTGTTTTTCCATATCGCTTCGTAGAAAAATAAAGTTGAATTGATGACGTTGAATTTTCTCGAAGCGCTTGGAATTCTTCGTTTTATTCGTCGGGGAGGCTCGTCTCGACAAAAAGAAAACAGGGAGATAAATCTTCTCTCGTGAGGCTGTGATTGCGATGAGGAAAAAAAAACGAAGAAAAATATTTAAAAAATAAAAATACCACGATTATCACCAACCGGTGTCGTGATCGTCCAAACGGTCAGAGAACAGGGTCGTGCCTTCGTCTCCGAGCTCGCTGATTGGCCGATCTACTCGTCTTGAGATAACGTGGCAAACACGTTTTTGAATGTATAATATTTTTCGAGATTCTATAAGGTCGTCCAGTTGTTTCCTCTCCTCTATAAAATCACCTTTCAAATCGCGATTCCTTCGTATTTTGTCTCTTGACGAGTTTTGAAAAGCATCCAGGTGAAAAATGGAAAATCTTAAGGTGCAGTGCGTACAAAATTAAGAAAAAAAAAATTTTTCTCATAAAATGGTCCTAAAGAATAGTGAAAAAATTCTCATAAAATTGAATTTAACGAAAAATGCATCAAAATAAAAAATGTGAAAAGTTTTGCCCAAAGTGAAAATTATATAATTTTTTTATTATTTGTTCCCATTAAAACAATGACTCATGCAATTTATCTAAAAAATATGATAATTTTAATTCATTGAAAGTTCTAATCGATGGAGTGATATAGAAAGTTCTGAAAAAACCGTAAAAATGAGCTAAAATTTTTAATTTTTGATTCTTCTTAAATAAATAATCGTATTGATTCTAATATTGATTGAGAAGGACGTGATGTTTTCCATCGATCGAGAATTATGCGAATCAATTGAATCGTATACAAAGAATGTCAATAATAATAATTGATGGAAAATATTGTTAAATACGATTGCTCATCGAGTCAATGAAAAGGAGGACGATGAAATTTTATTTTGTTATCACTAGTGAGATAACCGGGTCGCTTTCCAGACGATAAGCTAATATAAGGACAGACTAAAACTAGAGTCGAGTAGATAACGGAGTAATAAAAAAATAGCATTCGTGCTTCGAGCACTACAGGCGTTGTCATGCAATCCAATGCGGAGAGAGTCTGTCAATTTTTATAAAAAGTGTAAAAATTTAAGAATTTTTTTTTTTAAATACGATATAAAAATGTGAAAGTAGGAAAAAAATTTATTTACGATATTTGCAGTATTTATCGGGTTTTGGTGGAGAGTTTGCCAGTGAGGATCCTCGCTGTCCTGGATCTCTGCCCATCGTCCAAAATACACCACAAAAATGTCCATACGGTCTCTACGCCGAACAATTATCAGGCACCGCGTTTACAGGTAATATTTAAAATTTTTTATTTTTTGTTATAATATCGATTTGAATTTAAAAAAATTTTAATTGAAGTTTTTAAAATTAATTTAACCAATGGTTAAATCATTTAAACTAAAGTGGTAAAAGAAAAATTAATTTCATTAATTTAAGATGGTTGTATCGCCAAAGTCGAATTCGTAAGAATTTGTTGAAATTTTACACAAATGTTCTTTAATATCATATGGACAAATGTGTAAGATTTGAATGAGTTCTACCGTGTAGAAAGGGGATATGTATTTTTGAAAATTGCAATATTTCGTGATCTTCCATAAGAGCCCGTGTTAAATGTTGAACTTTTCAGCAATAAATATCTTCATTTCTACACCGTAGAACGCACTCAAATTTTGCACACGTTTTCGTATGATATTCGCGAACATCTGTGTAAAATTTTAACAAACTCTGACGAAAAATAAATTTTTTATGAGTTTGCCTTTACTTAACACGGGGAAAAAACTTTTGATCGTGACTGTCGCGATACAACCACCTTAAGGATGAATTTCAAGTACATACAATTATATTATATGCACAATAGAATCCTTGACAAAAGTTATTTTTCGATACTCAATTGTTAGAATTTAGTCTTTGTTTTTCTGTTAGAAAGTAGAAAATTTTTATTGTGGTATTTAGAATGATATTTGATGAGTTTTTAATGTTTCATCAATAATTTTCATATTATTTATTGTTCACCAATTAGAAAACAAAAATTTTAGGCGAAATTGTTTAAACTCGGTTATTAACATTTTTTATGTGTACCGATGGTAGAAAAAAATTATCCCCAAAACCTCATCATTTTAAGTAATTTCTACGTACTGTTAGAAAGGAACATTCGTTTTGTTATCATAAGTGGATAAATTCTTAAAAACTGTTTAGTACAAGTTAATGACATTTGGCAGAAAGATTTTTTAATATTTAAACATCTTGAGAAAAAATTCTCAAGTAACTACTACCGTTTTTTCGATATTTGTAATTTATAATTTCGTTTTCGATGATTTTGCATAATATGCAATTTATGCATTATTCATAAATATTCATATTCATAAATATGCAATTTATAATAACTCTCAAACGATTCAGTGAATTAAGTTGATATTTGCACAGAAGGATTAAAGTTCTATTATCAGTGACAGGTCAAATTTTCAGATTTTTATCACCGTTTTCAGTTAACTCCATTACATCCTCAATTCTTTATTTTTTATTTGATTTTTTTTCTTTAAATTACAGCACCGAGAGGAGAAAACAAAAGAACATGGTTCTACAGAATAAAGCCTTCAGTTTGTCACGGTCCTTACAAATACGATGATAAATTGGCACCAAAATTGACACAGGATTGGGACAAGACCTTGCCGGATCCGAATCCCGTGAGAACTTCTTTACCTAGTGTTTATTTTTATTTTCTTCCCAATGTTTTATTTATCTTAATTCTTTAGTTTGTTTCAATTTTTTATTGAAAAAAAATAGACAGCAAAATTGTCAATAAAAAGAATTTAAAATAATAATTATTCGTGTAATGATAAAATACACGAGTAAAGTTTACGACGCAGGGCGCCGTGAAAGTGTATCCATGCCCAAATAGAGTTTTCTGATACTGGAAACGTCAGTGAGCGAGTTGAACAATAGACAGAGCGGACTTTAATGTTTTTTGCATTCCACGGTGCTCGTTAAAATTGTCACGACGAGAGCGTTTTCTCGCGGAACAACTTTGCGAGGAAAACAATTTTATTCCATGCGTCGGAATTTTGTTTTTATTTTAATTCTCCTTGTTATTAATTTTATTTAAGTTCCTCGGAGATCCTTTGAACTGCCGAGTTCAGTAAAAAATTTTGTTAACTTCTCCGACGGTTTTTACATGAAAAAAATTCATTCCGCGCATCGGAATTTAGTTTCTATTTTGATTTCCGTATTATTTAAATTTTTTAAAATGTAGAATATTGTTCATTATTCTGAAGATTCGCTGGAGAGCCTTTGATGTGCCGAGTCCGGAAAAAAATTCGGTGGACTTCGTTGACGGTCTTCACACGATTTGTGGCGCCGGCGAGCCGAGTCTTCGAAGTGGCGTCGCGATTTACATTTACGTTTGCAACGTCAGCATGAAAAACAAAGCGTTTTATAACGCAGATGGAGATTTCCTTATCGGTAAAGTTTTATTTATTAATTTAGGTGTTTTTAATTTTGAAAATAATTTGAAAAGAATTTTGGACATTTTTTTTCTAATTTATTGAGACTGTTTTTCTTGGGCACAGTGCCTCAGCTCGGAGAACTGGAAATCACCACCGAGTTCGGTAAAATCCGATGCAAACCGGACGAGATCTGTGTGATCCAGCAAGGAATGAAATTCTCCGTGGATATTTCCGGTCCTTCCAGAGGCTACGTACTCGAAGTCTTTGACAATCATTTCCAATTACCGACTCTTGGACCAATAGGTAATTTTTATTTAATTTTTCAACGTAACGAAATCATTTGGAAAATATTAGAATAAATTTGACATAGTGCAACCGGACATTTTCATTGACGAATTATCGTTAATTATGAGAAAATTAATATTGTTCTATGAGAATTCTGCCAAATCAATGAATTTTGTCATAGTTTATCTCTGTATTTGTTTATCTTGGTTTTTGAAATTATCCGTATTGAGAAAAGTTATTGCAAATTGATTGCAATTCGACAAAAAAATTAAAGTCACCAAACATGACCGTGAGTTGCTACACGTATGAAAAAGAAATTTTTCAATTTTTTTTAAAAACGTAAGAAAACTCGTTCAATGTACTAAAAAGAGGCAAAATTTCAAAACGTTTCATCATGTAGAAGTCAAGATAGTTAAAATTGAAAATCACAATATTTAACACGGGCTCTTATGAGAGAGAACTGAAAATTGCCATTTTATCAAAAAATATCCCAAAATCGCCGTGGTAAACCCTCTTAAACTTCGGTACACGTATGCAGGTCATATCAAAGAAGACTTGTGCAAATTTTCAACGAAATCCTAAGAAATCAAAAAAATATAAAACTATCAATCAAAAAAAATTTATAATAAAAAAAAATCCATAATTTCCAAAATTCCTTTTTTATACTTTTATTTGATAAAAAAGAATTAAAAATGGAATAAAATATTCAGGAGCGAATGGCCTGGCCCAACCCCGAGACTTTTTAACTCCGGTCGCTTGGTACGAGGATCTCGAAGTCCCGTACAAAATCGGCTGCAAATATCAAGGAAAGTATTTCGAAGCTGATCAGGGTCACAGTCCCTTTGACGTCGTTGCCTGGCATGGAAATTACGTCCCTTACAAATACGATCTCTCTCGTTTTATGGTCATTAATTCAGTTTCTTTCGACCATTGCGTAAGTAAAAACATGAAAATCTTTTTTATTTCATCAAAATTAATCTTCCAATAAAATTAAAAAATTCAATCATTATTTAATAATAAAAAAAAATTATTTTTCAGGATCCATCGATTTTCACAGTTCTGACTTGTCCTTCCCTGAAACCTGGAACAGCCATCGCTGATTTTGTTATTTTTCCACCCAGATGGTCGGTACAGGAAAATACTTTCCGTCCGCCGTACTATCATCGTAAGTTTTCCCATAATGAGAAACATAATAGTCGTAACAGAACAATAATAATAAAATAAACTCACATTTATGGACATTCATCAAATCGCTGAGTCAGGGAATTCATCATTTCCGATGATCGCGTGCCTGTTGGCGATCCAAATTAATTATCCTGACACTTGGAAGATTTGATGAGCAGTATTAATGATTGGTGATCATTATTGTCACTGCAATTATTATTATTAATTTTTTGTATCGACGAAAATGAGAAAAAAATTTTTTTTTTGCATTCAACAAATATTTGTGCGCTCATCCTGACTCAGCGATCTGAATTAATTATTTGCATAAATTAGCAATAGAATTTATTACCAATATGAATAATTTCTGATATTTATATCAGATTTTATCTGACTATTATTTTTTTATGTCATTAATTATATCATGGTATTATTGTTTTTAAAATTGTTATATGCAAATTTATTTGTTGTTTTTTTTTCATTCAACAAATATTTGTGCCCTCCTGACTCAGCGATCTGAACTGATTATTTGAATAAATTATAAATCTAATTAATTATCAATTCAATAATTTCTAATATCGGTTATTAATTATATCTTTGTTCTATCGTTTTTATTAGCATTAATTTGAAGTTTCGATGAACTCGAAGAATTTTATGCACTTTTGTTTTTTTCATTGAAAAATCGCAACGGTCGTGAGAGTGAAAATCGAATGTGCATATAATTGCGTGGAAAAACAGGGATTTTTGTGTCTCTCCTTGTCAGAGCTCACGAAAGTCGAGTGGTCGTCACTTAGGAGGCTCGGCCAAGCGACTTTTCTCGTTACGGTACAACTGCGATAAAGAGCGATGCGCGAAGTAATAAAACGGGAGAGGGAACGCGGTGAAATTGTATGTAAACACAGTGTACAGATGTACGGTTGCTCGGTATCGAGGAGAAAACGCACGAGGAATTCAACGTCGCATCCCTGATTCCGGGGAATGTCAATCATTCCAAAACTTTTGCGTATCGTACTCGTACGGAGTAGAAATTCTTTTTTTTCTCATTCGACATTGTGAATTTTTATTTGTCATTTCATTTTTTAATTAACAATTTAAACATTTTATTAACAACAGCAGAATTGTGAATTTACACATTTATTAAATTTTGAATTAGAAATTATTTATTTTACATTTTTTTTATAAATATTTATCTTAAAAAAAAATTCCATTTTTTTGTTAACTCATTAACGACCAAGATCGTCGATTTTAAACCATTTTTTTGAAAATCCAGAAAATAACTCAATTTTAGCCGTTTTTTGGTCGCCATATTGGATCCGCCATTTTGAAAATTTAACCATGCATTGAAAATCATTAGGGACCATGGTAATTATCACTTTATCTAATAAAAAACTTTAGATATTAAGATAAACAAGAAATAATGACAAAAAACGCATATTTTTGGGAATTTTTTGCATTTTAGCCGCCATTTTTATAGAAAAAAAATTAGCACGGAAATACAAAAATTTCCTGTTAAACTTGAGTATATGGGTGCACCGATGGTTGAACAGGATTCTGGATTTTACCGTTTTTTATATGTGAAAAAAAAACATAAATTTGGGAAATGATGATTTTTTTGCCGTTTTTTCATTAAAAAACAGCCATAACTAATTTCGAGGTCAAAATAGAGAAATTCTGAGGCCGGATTCTTTTACAGCACACCCGAAAACATAAAGAAACGTACCTCCGGTTTTTTTATTACTTTGTTATGTACACAAAATTTTGGTTCAAAAAAAATGGTATAAAATCGACGATCTTGGTCGTTAATGGGTTGGTAGTTCATGCATTACAGTTGAATCCAAAAAATTGTTCTTAATTTATCTTTGTACCCTGTGGTTTTTCAGTTTATGTTTATTAAGCAAAGTTATTGCAAATTGACTCAAGAATAACATACTCGAGGATCAAGGTCATCTAACTTGACCTTGAGTTGCTACGTACGCATGAAAATCGGAGAAAAAAAATTTCTTGAGATTTTTTTTAAAACTAAAGGAAACTTCTTTGAAGTACTAAAAAGAGCCATGCAAAATTTCAAGACGTTTCTCTATCTAGAAGTCAAGATATTTAGGATTGAAAATCGCNNAAACCTTTTAAAATTTGACACACGTATGCAGCTCACATCAAAGAAGGTTTGTGCAAAATTTCAACAAAATCCCAAGAAAACGGTTTCATGCATGAACTAGAACATGCAAGAATTTTCTTTTTCATAAAGAATTTTTTTTTCAATTTTGGTTAATAATAAACAATTTATTATTTATTAATAAATAAATAATTCATTTTACATTTTTACATACATTTTATCAATTTGTTTTTAGGTAATTGTATGAGCGAATTCATGGGCTTGATAAAAGGTCGATACGAAGCGAAGGAAGAAGGATTTCAGGCTGGAGGAGCTTCCCTCCATACGATGATGACACCTCATGGACCTGACATGAATTGTTTCGAGGCTGCGTCGAATGCCAAGCTCCAACCTGAACGCGTCGCTGACGGGACTATGGCTTTCATGTTCGAAACTTCGTTGTGTTTGCGAATGACCGAATGGGCCTCCAATAACGAAAAACGCGACAAAGATTATCATCTCTGTTGGCAAGGTCTACGAAAACATTTCAACCCGAATGACAAACCTCCCCAGTGAAATTTTTCATCTGTTTTTTACATCGCGAATGAGGTTTTTGAGTATCTTCAGAAAAAATTATTATACGCCGTTTTCTCTAAAAATAAATCAATAAGAAAAGAAAATCCTGTTTTTTCCCGAATTATAAAAATGAACGAAAAAAAAATATTTTATTTACCATTTTGGTCTTGCCATGACAATCCATATCCTACCTAAACAGGTATTTTTTTATTTTATAAATTAAAAAAAATGTTTTATTTCTAAGAATTTATTACTAACTCATATCATATTGACGAATAAAACAAAATAAATGTAAAAAAACTCGTAAAAGAATTCATTGTATTCTAGTCAATTGCACAGTTTTTACTGAAAAAGAAAAAACTTCCGAACTTGTATTTATACCTAATTTTTGATCAAATATAACTCACATTTAGCGTTTAGTACGATTTTTAATATTTTTTATTATGTTTCGAGAAATATCCGAAATAATTGATAGCGCCACTTGTCGATCTAAATAATATTGTTTAAAGTTGCCTTTATTATCGATAAAATTATTGAACATTTAATATTGCTAGATGTCCGACAGATAGCGCTACTAAAAAATTCTATTGTCGACTGATTTCTACAATTTTACTCACACAATTACTCAAATCACGATTTCGCTGGGCTAGTGGGGGGGTCAAAGAACTTTTTTTTGCGTTACGTATATACGATTCGCAGCTTCTATCCTGATACAACAATTTTTGAGTCAATCTCTCCTGTCGCGAAGTGTGCCTCTCCATCTTCGTCGTTCCATTGTTGTGACTTCGTGTAAACAGTGAAAAAGAATACAATAAACCTCTCGAGAGAATCATCGATAAGTCTGCGATGAGCAATGCACAATAAAATCTGTCATTCGCTGTATTATCGCACAATGAAAAGAAATTACGATAAAATGTCAACAACGAAGCGTCGAGGAATATCTGCGTCGTTTGCGAAGATTTGATTTTGCCTGAAATTAAAAAAAAAAATTCGAGATGATACTACAACTTAGTTTCCTGCTGTGTTATCTGACAGCTGGACTGGCGTCCCATTGTTATTCGAACATCTGTCATAACAAGGTAATTGTGAGAAAGAATCGTTTCCAATTTTGAGGTTATGTCCAGATACACGTTATTTCTCATATTTCTTTTTTAATCTTAGACCGTACATTGGGATAATTCGGAGCCTCAATGTTTGATTACACCTGTCCAGCGTGGAAAAGGTAAAAAAAAATTTTTCTTTACATTCGCGTAAAGTATTTTAAGAATTTGTTAATTTTCTTTTGTTCTTGAATGGTTTGCAGATTGCGTTAATCTTAGATTCGAAAATTTGGGTCTGGCCCCATTTGGCAGTGAATCTCTCGGAAAATTCCGTTTGTCTGCATATGTCAAAGATTTTGGCGAGTTTGATGGCAGGACGACAGCGTTTAATCTCTCTATCAGTGACATCAAATTCAACAGTAACAGAATTTATTAAATATTAAATTAACGATGAATATAATATAACTATAAATCATGTTTTAAAATTCATTAATTAGTTTCTTCAAGCTTTCATGTTCAAATTTAACAGCAATACTTTTTGCCTTAATTCTTTTGGATAAGCAAAAGTAATTGACAACAGATTTAATTTTCAATATCATTTTTATAATAAAATCCTTTCTCTTGTGTTTCACAACCAGGGCTGATAACGAGATATCAGGATTCCAGTAATGACAGACATGCTGCTTGTCGAGAAATTGACATATATGGGAATGAGGATAACATACAATTTCCTGAAATATTTGTTTCGTGTCCATTCGAAGAGGAAACATTTGAGGCAATTCCATACCACTTGGAATATCTGGCTGTTGGCCAGAGCTTCGAGTATAGCAGAAAATTAGTGTTTACTGTGCCAAGGCATTTGACAATAGGTCAGTTTGTTAAATTAAGAAAAATGGACATTAGACAAACGGTTTATGTATTTTAGATGCATATTTAGATTGTCAGAAGATCTGATCTCACGATCTTGTATATAGAAAACGTATTCTGATTGTGTAGTAAAGGAAGAATATTTTAACTCCATTGCTTATTTATCAAATCACAGAATCAATTTTTTAGTAGAAAAAAAGTAGTATAGAAGTTAAATTAAGAAAAATACACATCAGACAAACGGTTTATACATTTTAGATGCATTTTTAGATTGTCAGAAGATCTGATCTGACGATCTTGTATATAGAAAACGTATTCTGATTGTGTAGTAAAGGCAGAAAATTTTAACTGCATTGCATATTTATCAAGTCACAGAATCAATTTTTTAGTAGAAAAAAAGTAGAATAGATGTTTTTGTTCCCAGATGAAGATTCCAATGATGTAACTACATTTATACCGTTTTTCTACATCGATGTATCGAATACTGCGACTCTGCTGTTGCATATTCAACCGTTGCCGGAAAAGTTCAACGTCACCCAATACATAGTCTGGCTCATGAACAACGATACGAACAGCGTTGTCAAACTGGAGTTGAAACGCGACCACAACAAAGAAATACAGCATAATTTCACTGTACCTGAAGGCATATATCATTTCAAGGTTGCAGCATTACATCCAATGTGCCAAAAAAATGGATGCATCAACGCGACGTCGCCCATCATAAGTACAAGTAATAATAACATTTTTATTAGATCAATCTTATCTTGCACTTTTCAAATACTCATTCAAAAAACTTTTTTATTATTTACTTTTTGGTAAAATTTGGTTTTTTCAGAACAACCTACTCGCCGATTACTGATAATGATAATCAGTGTTATCTGGATCCCACCTGTGATACTCTATGCTTTGTATTACGCATACAAATTATACATGAGAAATGCACTCTCGAAGAGACAGCATCACAGACCTAATTGTCTTCTCGTTTACTCACCGACTCATGTGGCTCATGTTGATGTTATGCAAAAATTGGCATTTTATTTACGAAGTTGTAATATCAACGCCATGATTGACTGTCTTGATATACCGAGAACGGAGAACAAGGTAAAACTATTTACATTTGATTTTATTAAAAAATTAAGGTATACAATAAAATAAAGAAACATGTTGAAAAAAATAATAAACGTTTTCCAGGACCCTGGACTTTGGTGTAATTCTGCGTTTCGCAACGCCGATGTGATAATCGTCGCTACTTCTCCGCCACCGAGTGATTCCGTTGTACCTATTATTTATCACAATATGGACAGCCACGCGCTTCGACTTATAAAAGAAAATTATGCGAGAAGAAACAAAAAATACTTCGTCATTCAAATGCCGTACTGCCATCACGACGACTTGCCCGAAGAGGCTAAACTTTTCAGACGCTTCGATATGCCTCACGATTTGGAGGAGCTCGTAAAAAATATTTTCGTTGCGAATCGACTCCTCATGTACGGAGTATCCAACAAAGAATTCGTTGGATCAATCAAACGTGCAAAGACGGAAATAGGAAAGGAAAAACGAGAGACAAAAAATACTGACAAAAATGGTAATACTCCGTTAATTTTTTTATGATGTACAAACATTTTTATATCATATTCATTTGATAAATGAAAAAAAAATTGTATAGAGGTTTCTCTTTCAGACTCAAATCTCGAGGCCAATTTAACTAAATCTACAAACCTAATAACAACTTCAGAAATATCTGACAAAGCAACAACAGTTGAGACCAACCTGACTGAAGTGCTTTTACCCTCGGTAACAGAAGAGAAAGTGAAAAAAGACGACGATTACGAGAAAAAACAAGAAGTCGAAAAACAGAAGGACGATACGAAAAATTGTCAATATTTCGGAATGAATATCGATGAGCTTGATCTCCTCGGGGAAAACGGTGAGAGTGAAACTTTCATCTACAAACCTACGAAAAACAATGATGACTTTTGCATCGACGAATTAGATTTGTAAGATCAATCTTTATTATCTTCGTTCTGTCATCTTCAATCGTCTTATTTTTATAAATATTTCGTGTTTACCATTCGACTGACGTGAATATTCAAGAAGTTTTTTTTCGAATCGAGTGCCAAATTTTACATTATATTTTAGCTTGAATCTTGATTTTTCATAATCAACACAAAAAATGTACAAAAATTAATTTCTCTAGATGTAACGCAGACACAACGCTACAAATTATAATAAAAACAGTCATTTTTTTCACGAACATTTACTATTTTCGTAATTAACAATAACTTTTTGCTGGGGAGATCTTTTATACAATTTATTGAGCTATTTACAATGAACATTTTTAAGTTAATTATTAACTAAATTTCCATTTAAAGTTTGTCCATATAAGCTGAGCAGGCAAAAGAGTGTTTTTCCTCTGCAATCTTGGAGAGAAAATATCAAAATCTACTTGCCGCAATTTTTCGAGATAGGTATCGATCATGACTGTAGGTAAAAATATTTGAGCGTTTTTCTTTTTCCACGAACTACTCAGAGATTTTGTCTGTAAACATAATTTCTTATTAATATTGTACTTAATATATACTTATTTATGTAAACATTTTTAATAAATCGTTTTTTCGATTTTTTTATTCTTCAACTTATGAAATAAGTCTACTGAAGAATCTACAATAAATGAAAAAAATTAAAACTCAAGTTACAAATTGAAGTTTAAATACGAATGAAAATTATTTTGTAATTATTCATTTGCTTACCTTATCAAGATGCAATTTGGCTCGAGATGATACCTCAAAAATTGCATCAGTGAGACTTTTGCTTGTCTGACCCCGGAAAATAGATTCCATAGGGACATTGTGTTTCATCAGTACGTCCTGAGGTAAAATACAATTTCTCCTCTCAGCATGGTACGGAATGGACCTAATTAATGTGACGATTCCATGAGCTTTTCCCAAATGACTAGCAGCATGATCAATGTCAACACTTTTTGTGTCGTTTGCCTCAAGCAGCAAATAGTAAATGGACGATGTAGAGTTCTCAGAATATTTTTCCAACGATTCTAAATCCACAAAAACATTTTTTCCTATTCTGTCAACTCGGGCATCCAGCAGACGTTTGAAATATCGCTTTGATAGTTTATGTTTTTTGAGTATCTGTAAAAAATTGAGAAATCAAATTTTCTTTTCTTCATTTTTGTAGTATTTTTATTTAATTATTACTATTGTTTCAATTACCCGATGCAATTCCAAGGGCGCTGGACTTTTTGGTGGAATATCGTTGTAAACTTTATCCAAAGCTTCTTCCCAAAATTTGTATCGCATTCTACCAATCGTCATCTTGCTGACTTGACTCTCAACCAGAGCTATTTCGACATTAAAGGCACGAATCGCAAAAGCTGCAGTTCGAATATTTTCAGGTAACATTAGAGTGCACAAAAAGGATTCGTAATCATGTTTTCTGAAAAATATAAAATTCAAATTCAGGGTGAAAATTGTCGAAAAAAATGGACAAAACCGTCAAAATTGTTCAAGAATATTAATCGAGAAAATTTTTATAAATACCTCACTAAATCTAAACAATATCCTGCTGGTGACTGGGGCTTTTTTGTACTGAGACATCGCGAGTATTTGATTATTTTCGGGTTCAAAACAATCGACGTACGTGTAATCATTGTCACAAATTTTTACGCTCTCTGTCGATTCATTTTGAGGTTATGAATGGCGGTGCAGACGACGCGAATCGACTTCCGGTTTAATTTAAAAACACGCGCGATAATTTAAATTTTTTCTTGTAATAATGGTAAAAAATCGAAAAAAAATTTAACAAATTGGATTTTAAACTAAAAATTCAATAACTTATTTATATAGGCAACGTTTAGTTATGGTTTTGACTCACTAAAAAAAAAATTCTAAGATTTTGAAGACTTTTATTAAACTTCCTTATAATTTTTACTCTAAATCATTACAATCACACGATTAACAGCCTGAAATAATTCAGCGTTGATGTACGATAATGAAATTTCCCTTCTTTTTAACAAATCAATGAAGACACCAGTTTATCCCTCGCAAAAATGTTCGAGCCTCGATAATTTCGACTTCTTTATGATATTTTGGTCCCGAATGGGAAAATTCTATCGAAAATGCACTTTTGAAAAAAAAAACGAAAAAAAAAAAATTCTTCCGGATTTTCAGTTCACAGTAGATCAGAGAATGACGCAGGTTTTTGACTGAAACAATAAAAATAAAATTCATTAATACATTAGTACCGTTACTACTATTATTTTTATTATTATTATTATGCAATTATTAATTATTTTACGTACTTTGGCTTTCGTAACTACTACGCTCGTCTTCGTACCATTCTCTATTTCCTGTTTTTTCGTCTTGAATAGTTTTACCATTTTTCCTGAAAAAAAAAATGTTTTAAATTGCTCTTCTGGCAATTATTTTTATTATCATTATAGGGATTATTTCACATGAAGAAAATTTTCCTACCGGCTTTAGTTATTGGTGAATGAATGACGTCCGCGTCATCATGAACCGGATTTCCGGTTTCCTGGGACTTTGAATTGTCTTGAACATTATCAAGAGTGTGCCGATCATCCGCTTCGGCCGTTTCGTCCGTCGGAGCTTTCGATTTCTCGCTGCCAGCCGATTTCTTCGATCCTTCTTCGCTCTTTTCTCGTTCTTCTTTTTTTTCCTCTCGCTCTACCGGAAGTTCGGGACTCGTCTTCTCGGCGCTACCGATCGATCCGACTCGCGACGAGGACGAGCCTTGCCTGCTCGACTGCGAATTTTCAGCGCTGCTGACCTTCTGCCGAGGCGGCTTCGGCGGCGGAACCGGAAGTGGCGGTGAAACCGGTTTTTCTTCGACTTCCGGTTCGTTACCGATCTCCGATTTTTCTTCGATTTCCGTCGCTATTTTGTTCTCCCCCGACTCGGAAGACTCTGGGATTGTTTCTATTTCGACGATTTCGAGCACCTCGTCGGCCATTTTGTCTAGATTTTCATCCACCGTGACGATTTCTTCGATTATAACCGATTGATCGGTTTCTTTTTTTTCTTCTTTTTTCTCGTCTTCTTTTTCGTTCATTTCTTCTTCCTGCGTTTCTTTTTCTTCGATTTTTTTTTCTTCATTTTCTTTCTCGTCGTTTCCTGGCGTTTCGTCCTTATTGCTCGAATTTTCCGATTTTTCCACATCGGTCTCGTAATCGGAAAGTTTTTTCGGACTTTCCGGTTTTTCGATTTTAGATTCCGTTGACTCGATCGTTGGGACGTTCTCTGAGGATTTTTCTACTTCGTCTTTTGATTCTTCCGTCGTTTCCATTTTCACTTGCTCCGGTTTTTCTACGGTTCTGGTCACTGGAATTTTCAATGGAGGGAGAGGATTTTTCTTCTGCACGTTCGGTTGATCGTCTTTCACGTCATCGACGTCGTTGCTCATCTCCCGTCTTCGACCTACCAGAATCGTGTGACAACCTCCGCAAGCGACTTCCGTTATTATCAGTTCTTGATATTTCGTCGCTAATGTCAATTCGTGAACGTTATTTTCATTTTCCTCCAAACCGAGCTTTCCGTGTCTCCCATCGCCGCAGGTGTATAATTTTCCGGACCCTTCAATACAACGAAACAAAAATTTACATAAAAATAAATAAATAAAAAATAATTGCAGATTTACATTTGTTTAATATGAATTATAATTCATAGATAACGATTTAAATAATTATTTAAAATTTTATTTATGCAAATTCATAGTTATTTTAATAATTTAAAATTATTTATTTATAAAAAATGTAGAAATTATTAATACAATTAATTATTATTTATGAATATTGATAAAAATTTTAATAACTATTTAAATTTTTGTAAAAAAAATAATAACGAAATAATTTTTTACCTGTGACAATGGCCACGTGACTCTCACCACAACCGATTCTTTTGACAGTCTCATCACCGATCGCGTCTTTCGAGAGCATTTTCGGCGTTGGAATTTCTGTTACCTCTGTTCCCATTCCCAATTGTCCACTGGAATTGCTTCCCGTGCAATAAATATTTCCATCCTCTGGAAAAAACGGACGATAAAAATAGATCGTAGGTACGTTTAACTTCTAAAATTAAATTGAACTTTAAATATTTTTTTTAAGAGGTTTTTAATTTTTAAACAGGTTATTCTTGTATAAAAAATAATTTAATTCCATACAACTTGAAACATACAACTTTAAATATTTAAATGTTCAGCTTTATTAATGTTCAGCTTTTAATTCTTGTCTGTTCTAATTGTCGTTATTTTAATTATTCATAACTCAAAATTGATTTACCGCCCAAAACGAGAGTATGATGTCCACCACATGCGACAAACGCCGCAGGTCCTGAAAGTTGCATCTGCTTCGGTGCTACTTGAGTCCTGAAGTCTAAAATTATTCCTAGTTTTCCGCTCTCGGCTTCACCGCAGACATAAACGTTGCCGCTCTCTGATCAATTTTACATTTTCGTTAATTACAATAATTCTGCTTCAAATATATTGCATATAAAAGTATTTAAGGTAGAAAATAATAACACTAAAATTACAATAACAAAAAAATTGCTAATTTATATTTATTTTTCAAACTAAGAAAAAATTATAAATTATTAATTTTGTCAATGTTTCCTGACTTCACACTAATTTAAACACGAAATGAAATCAAATGAATACCGAAAAAAAAATATTTTTTGTCAATCGTATGCAATATGGGAATATGTAAAATAAGTAAACCACAGATTTCTATCATTAAGAGATTGATAAAATAATTCTGATATTAAGACACATAATTCTAAATTATTAAATTAAATTAAAAAATTCTAAATTATTAAATTAGATTTAAAAAATTCTAAATTATTAAAATAAATTAAAAAATTCTAAATTCTAAATTAGAATTCGTTAGAAAATTAGTCTGCTGGTTCACTTAGTATGAGTATAAATTATTAATTAATTAATTTATTTATTATTAAATAAAACTTACCGGTTAAAAACGCGGAATGATAATATCCCGCGCTTATTTGTTTGATCCGTTCGGGCATGTGAACCTTCGTAGGTTTGTTAACGAGACCGGAAGTTCCGGGAAGACCCAATTGTCCTTCAAGATTGCTGCCCCAAGCGAGAACGGAGCCGTCGCTCGTTAGGGCCAGCGAGTGATGTGAGCCAGCCGCTATCTCGACGACTCTCGGTCCGGCGATACCACAGTCGTGGATCATTATCGGAGAGCTCAAACTGTCCCCGATCCCCGATGTTCCTCGTCCCAACTGCGCCTCTTGGTCGCTCCCGCAGGCGAAGATTTTTTGCTCTCCCGTGCATATCAACGTGTGCGCTCGCCCGCATGCCACGTGGCTCACTTTCTCGGGCTTTAAAACTATATTTTTCATTGTTTCATTAGAAAAAAGAAAATTATAGGAAAAATGAAATTGTGAGAAAAAATCACGAAGAGAATTATTTAGAAAAGAAAATATTTTCAAGGTTATTTTTAATACGATAAAAAATAAAAATTTTCCATCGAGCTCGTTTTAGAGAAAATTGCATGAAAAATTTACATATTTGAAAAAAAATTTACATGTAAATTACATTTTAAAAATGTAAAAAATAATTTATGGTAAATAAATAGAAATTTAGAGACACAAAGTAAATAAAAATAGAGAATAAATTACATGAAAATATTACGTATTTAAAAAAAATCCAAATACATTATTTTTTAATGATCGAAAGTATAAATATACGAAACGCAGTTAAAAAGTTAAAGAGACAAAGTAAAAATATGATAAATAGATTGCATGAAAAATTTACATATTTGAAGGAAAATTTGCGTGAAAATAAATATTTTAAAAATTCAAGAAAAAATTTACCTAACAAAAACAAATGAAAAATAGAAAAAACAAAGTGAAAAATGAAGAATCGATGAGACTTCTTTGCCACGAGTCTCAATTTTTTCTATCGCTTTCTAATGATGTTGAAAAAAGGGATGGAGGTGAAAAATAAGGAGACGAATAAATTGCGTGCCCCGATCGAGCTTGCACGATTACTCACTCTTAACGCACGAAGGCTTGCTCACGTGATTCTTGTGGCCAAGACCCAGCTGACCCCAATCGTTGCTCCCGAAGACGAAGAGCCTTCCGCTTTCTTCGTCGGTGCAAGAAAAAAGGAAAAAATTCATATACAAATATACAAACGTTAATAACCGAACGAAATCACCGGTGTCACGAGAACTAGCAAGAAAATTATCCAAGTGTCGTAAACGAGCTCTGAAAAATAATAAAGAACCTTTTTTTTCCCGTATTATTCTCGGTTTTACCTTCAAAACGTCAAGTTTTCATCTATTTTTCCGTAACATTTTTCATGACATTGAGAGAATGAATTTGACACAATTCAGTCAACTTCGGGATGTTGAATGTCAAATTTATCGATTGTTTTTGTTTCCAAGAAAATTTTACCCATAAATTAAATAATATAAATAATATATGTCGATATATAAATATATGTCGATAAATTTTTTAACGAATTCGATTTTTTACTTTTTTTCAGAGAATTTTTTTTATACGTGTGAAGCCATTACTTAAATATAAAAAAGAATGTGACAAAGAATGTCAATTGATTGACGCATACACTGTAATATTTTTTCTAAGTACTTTCTGTCGTAAACATTTTTTTTTTTCAGAATAATCATTGACGTTCAAAAAATTACTATAATTTGTCAAGAAATGATTTCTTTTAAAATCTGTATAACAAATTCATTTTGTTTTTTTTTCTGAGAATTTATTTTAAACGTATAAAGTCGTTAACGTAGTCCTGTCGCTGGTGGGGGGATCGAAATTTTGTACCTCGTTTTTGTCACATTTCAAGTGAACTGAGCGTTTAAGTTCACTAAGAAAAGTTGTTGCCAATCGACTAAAGAACAACATACTCAAAATTCACGTTGTTCCTGCATAAAGTTTATTTGTTATATAATAAATAAAATCATAAAAATTTTTGTCTTCAAATTTTTGTAAAAAACTAATTGAAGCTTGTTTGATGTTATATAAAAATGTGTGCGAAATATCAACAGGCTTTACACTGAAAAAAATGTGGCGATTTCCAATGAAATATTAGTTGGTTCAATTCAATATTTCATTGGATCTATTAAATATGGACGAATCAATTAAAT
>JAPYYX010003269.1:0-11632 GCA_030522605.1 Cremastinae sp. B BG-2022a | reverse complement strand
CCTTCGATCAAAGACTAGATAATACGATACAAAAACTGAATCTATTTGGTTTTTTATTTCTGATGATCGGTGTAGAAGTTATAGTGGTCACCGTGGAAGATCTTTTTCTGGACAGCGGTCCGTAAAATATATTATATCTGCTCCATTCGTGAATCTTTTACACTAGCAAAATTATGAAACATAGTTAACAATATACCCTTTACCATGGAAAAAGAAACAGTTCGAAAACTGCAATCATTTTCCCAAAAAAAAATTTTTTTTTTCGGCCGATGACTAGATGCAACCCCTTAACAAGTGGTGCACTTTTTTTTATAGTAGTCCAAAAATGTTACAGTGCAACGATTGTTAAACGTTTATTTTTGCATTCACTATGTAAATCGGTTCGAACAAATTTTTACGGATTGCACTGATACGTTTTTTTTTCTCCGATGATCTGAAAAACGATTTCTGATATTTTTTTCGTGGCGAATCCTGTTTCCATCGTTGAATAATTGTATAGTCTTTATGATAGAGGGGAGGAAAAAGCCGCTGAAACTTAATAAGCTCTTTTTAGTTCGATCCTTTTCTCGATCTCAATTTATCGTCGATACGGGTGCTCTTGAAATCTCGCGTGGATCGCGAGCCCATTTAACTCGATGCATAATTCCTGGTCATATACTTACGTGGCATTAGAAAGAGAAGGCCGAAAACCGAAGAAAACTTAGTCTCCTGGTGATTAAAATTTGAAATCGAATTTATTGAATTTTCACTATGCGCTGTAAATAATTATTCTGAACCAACGAAAGGAATAAAAGAGGATCATAGTTATATAGTATTCCCGCACTGACAGAGGCTCGCATGTGTAGCGTAGCGAAAAAAAGAGAGAGCGACACTTAATCCCTGAGTGAAAAAAAGTCTCTAAGTTATTTATTTATTACTGCAATTTCATCCGTCACAGTTGTCATCGTTCATCACTAAGAAAAATGAAAAATCCACGTGCAAGAACTTAAAAAGCTGTGAAAATGGTGCGTGCGAAAAACACAGTTTACTGTGATTTTGTTTTTATTGTAAACACTCACTTCCAGTGATTTATTCAATACGTGATTTGTTGAGAATAAAATGAATTATGAATCGTAAAAAAAAAACTATGCTGGTAGCTTTTATTCGCTCGTACATGAAATTTTTTCACAAAGACCTCCACACGATTTACATTGTATAATAAAAAAATTAAAGCTTCAATATCTCTAGAAAAATTGAACACTATCCATGGCGTTGAATTATAATATTTACACTAAGTTTAAAAAATTCTCAATCAACTTTGGCCCTACGCTTTGTACATTTATCTTCAAAATGGAAATTATTTTCAATAATCTTTTACATTGTGACGCTGACAGACTCGTTATCAGTCTTCGATACATTTTTTGAAGCCCAAATTATTATTTCTAGTTTCTTTGGCAAAAAATTACCTTCGGATTCATTGACGTAAAATCTGACTTAATAATACAAATTGTTAAAAATATTCTATAACTGTTCACGATTAAAAATTAATTCACCAGAGAATGTAAATCTACATTGTGCAAAAACTGTGCCTTTGGATTCGTTTCTCATGATTTCTCAATTGATATGCCATCGTCGATTCCATCCACAATTCCTTATAAAAGTCGTTTATACAATTCCTCTGATTTTATGTACATCGTCAACGCATTCGACGTAAACACGACGAGCCACGAGAAGGCCATTCGAAAATTCTAATTTATCGCGATTATTCTTTTTTTTTCCTATTGTAAGATTCGAAAACGTCATTTGTCATTTAAAATTACACGTACTGGTCGAGACATTCTTTTATGTGAGGCCACATTTCTGGTGTCGTGTTGCCACGAAATTCCTTGAGAATTCCGATTTTTCGATAATAATTTATAACCGGCTCCGTTTTAGCTGCGTAGTCCTCGAGACGTTTCTTCACGACTTCTGGTCTGTCGTCTGCTCGCTGTGACAGCGGTTCACCGGTCACGTCGTCCTTTCCCTTCAATAATCGAAATAGACAAATTTATTAATCTTAAATAATTTTAAATAAATAGTTAAATATTAAGGTAGTTCGATCGCTGGGTGCCGTATAAACATGGGGCGGGGCCGCTTTTTGCAATTTTTGGGAAATTAATTTTGATCAATTTTAAGATTTTCATCGACGAAAAAGAGGTAAATATGGTGGATATATTTTACAAAATTTCCACGTTGCCATTTAGCGAACCTTGAAAATTCTCTCACTGAAATAAGTGTGTGATTTTCACAAAATAATTTTTTTCTTCGAAACTAGACGGTAAACCAAGCTCATTTTTTTCTGAATATTCTTTACGAAGTACTCTAACATCTCCTTTTTTTCTATGAAAATGGTAAAAACCGTTTTTGAGTTATTTTGAAAAACGTTTGGAAGAATCACAAAATTTCAAAATCGAATAACTAAAAAACTGGACGGTAGAATTACTTTTCTCTTTTATCAATCGATTTGTAAATTTTTCATTCAAAACATATATTTTTTTCAAAATTTTCGTAACAAAACAATTTTTGCGATCGAACTACCTTAATTTAAAAAAATATTTTTTTACCGGTATTTTCGGATCGTTGAAGCCGATATTATAAACTCTACCGCTCGGTAAATGAACCCATCTACTTTTCACTCGATCGAGAATCACCGAGTGCGGTACAACCAGACTTAAAACTAAATTTAATGGATGGCTTTGTTGAAGTTTTTCCGCCTGCACCAACGTTCTTGGAAATCCTGCAAACGAATCGTAATCATGAGTCAAACATAAAAAAAAGTATTTTAATTATAATATAAAATTAATTTTGAGTTTTAAATTAAATTAAATTTACATTTAAAAAATTAATTTTTACATAAAATTCTCTCACCATCGAGCAACCAGCTAGAATCGCCAGCAGCTTCGATCTCGTTGCTGATAAGAGCAATCATCGTCTCGTCCGGTACGTATCTACCTTCGTCCAAATATTTCTTCACTTCTCTGCCAAGTTCTACGCTTACAATGATGTACAAAAAAATTATAGAGTATCGCATACCAATTACATAATTTAGACGAAGATATAGATTTACATAATTCTGACATCATTCATAAAGTTACCAGTAGAAAATTGCGTACACAACAATATTTCAATGAACAATTTTTACAAGCAAATATCTTCAGATCCAAAAAATGATTTAACAAAATTAATATAAAAATTTTATAATTATTAATTTATAAAAAAAATGAATTTTTCCCCGTTCAATTATTTTTTCACCAGTTCAAACGTACCGGTATTCTTAGTCACGTGATACCGTAGCTTGTCTCCGCTGGAAATGTGCGTAACCCCAAACGTTTCGACGATTCTCGAGGACACGGTGCCCTTGCCGGACGCCGGTGCGCCGAGGATGACGGCCCTGAAGGCCGCGGCCTTGGCCAAGCACGTGGACACTTTTACCATTTGTCAAGCTGTCGATAATATTCTTCAAACACTCGACAAATTGACGTTCGATACTTCGATATCTCACGAGTCCCCGTGCAGTCTCGTTGTCCGGGATTGAATTATTTTTCTCTCAATTTTTCCTCAAATTGAAAATTGGAAACGAGCGAAAAAAACGTCTCGACGGTTTCGTCTGCGCGTTGCAAACGCGTGTGCTGGTCGCGTTCGAATTAGAAACTCGTGTGTACGAAAGCGAGAAAAAAAATCCCAATGTACGTGCGCACAGTGTGTACTTCGACCCTTGATTATCGCCTCGTCCACAATTCGTCGCCGAACGGCCTATCGGCGCGGCTCGTGCGCCGCTAAATCGCACGAGAACACGCGAGAGCACATTTCGCCTTCCTCACTTGACCGTCGCTCCGGGATAACTAATTTTCCATACGCGCCTGATGCAAGATAGCGCGAACGTTTCGCAAGTGAAAATAGGGCTCGCGTATTTCCGATTCGCCGCGGACCGGAGAGAGAATTTCACGCTCAGGGATTTATTTCTGGAATTAAAAATTAATGAATTAATTAATAAGAAAATTAAAGATACATAAATTACAAATATTTAAAAAATTATAAATTTTCGTATTTCCGATTCCGAAAATAGGGCTCGTGTATTTCCGATTCGCCGCGGACCGGAGAGAGAATTCCACGCTTAGGGATTTATTTCTGTAATTAAAAATTAATGAATCAATTAATACGGAAATTAAAGTTAAATGATAAATAATATTTAAAAAATTATAAATTTTCGTATTTCCGATTCGCCGCGGACCGGAGTAAGAATTCCACGCTTAGGGATTTATTTCTATAATTAAAAATGAATGAATTAATTAATAATAAAAGTAAAGTTAAATAAATTATAAATAATATTTAAAAAATTATAAATTTTCGTATTTTCGATTCGCCGCGAACCGGAGAATTCCACGCTTGAGGATTTATTTCTGGAATTAAAAATTAATATATTAATTAATACAGAAATTTGAGTTAAATCAATTATAAATAATATTTAAAAAATTATAAATTTTCGTATTTCCGATTCGCTGCGGATCGGAGTGAGAATACCACGCTTAGGGATTTATTTTTGAAATTAAAAATTAATGAATTAATTAATACGGAAATTTGAGTTAAATAAATTATAAACAATATTTAAAAAATTATAAATTTTCATATTTCCGATTCGCCGCGGACCGGAGAGAGAATTCCACGCTTGAGGATTTATTTCTGTAATTAAAAATTAATGAATTAATTAATACGGAAATTAGAGTTAAATAAATTATAAATAATATTTAAAAAATTATAAATTTTCGTATTTCCGATTCGCCGCGGACCGGAGAGAAAATTCCACGCTTAGGGATTTATTTCTGGAATTAAAAATTAATGAATTAATTAATAAGAAAATTTAAGTTTAATAAATTATAAATATTTAAAAAATTATAAATTTTCGTATTTCCGATTCGCCGCGGACGGGAGAGAGAATTCCACGTTTAGGGATTTATTTCTGGAATTAAAAATTAATGAATTAATTAATAAGAAAATCAAATTTAAATAAATAATAAATAATATTTTAAAAATTATAAATTTTGAAGGATTTGAAATCAAAGAGGAAAAAAAGATTTCTAAGTTTTGTTTCTAAAATGAGCAAACTCGATTCTTTTGTTCTTAATTTCATTTTTTATTGACAAAGTAGCACTTTTTATTCATATGAAAAAGTAATACAACATTTGGGAGCGTCGAGATTCTCTCGACGAACTCCTACACTTATGCGCCCGTCCCTTTTTTCCTTTTCTTTTTTTTTTATAGTGAAACGCGACTGTGAGGCCTTTTGTTTTGAATATATAAAATTGAAAGATAATTAGCATTCCGAGCGCCAGTTCTCAATTCCTTCAGTGTACTTTTCTCACGGAGATTTCGATGCCATGCTCAAAACGTTTCACGTTATCGAAGATATGAATCGATTTTTATCGTCTTTCTAAAATATATTTAGACATCTCTGTATATCCAAAGTTTCTTTTTTCCTGTGACAATGACTCACTTTTTTTTCTCTTTTCCACTATTCGCGAAAACAAACTTTTGACATTTGCATTTGCTTTCGCTCTCATTTTCGCCACTTTTTCCCTTTTTTTTCGAAAAATTCAGCGCTACTTCAAGACTGTAAGCTCAATCAGTAAAAAAAAACTGTCGCACTTTCGGAATGAATGGTACGAAAACGAAAATTTAACCACGTTGCTTGATTAAGAAATTAATATCGTTTCTTGGCGAGGAAAACAAAATTCAGCGAAAGCTTTTTATCAAAGCTGCGTAACGTGCAAACGATGCTGCCCCTTTCCTTCACTTATTGCAATGATTGTTACAGTCGATTTATGAGAATATTTCGTTGTGCCATTTCGTGATTATTTTCCCTCCGCGCATTCTTTGTCCCGTTTCCTCTACGATTAGCTGATGAAATTCGAAATTAGAGTGAACACTGAAGAACGTTCGTAGAAGTTGATTTCTTTATCGTCACTGTGATGGCTGGTACGAGCTATTCAGCCTAGTACTCTTTTGATTCGATTCCCCTTTACCACAATTCACCGTCCTTCTCTTTCGCTGGTACTTCGATGACTCGAGGCTTGTCGATTATTCTCGCCGTTCGATTTCCCTTCTCGACTATTCCGATGATCCAAGCCTGATAGCCCTCCTGTTTTTCGATGTCTTTGCAATACGCGGCAGCCTGTAAAAAATTGGGATTATTGTACATGAAAATTTACAGTAATGAAAAAAATTTTAAAAAAATTAATTTACCTGCTCTCGTGGTAAACATATCAAAAGTCCTCCGCTCGTTTCCGCCGAATGACCCTGCGAGAGTTGGAACATATTGCCACAAGCCTTCGCGACCGCAGCCATTTTCGCGATGACCGGTAAATTGTGAATAACGAACGAAACTTCGTTTTTCTGATGCTTCGCCAGATTTTGTGCGTGACCCAGCAAGCCGAATCCAGTGACGTCGGTCGCCCCGTGAGCATTGTACTTGTGCATCAATCGAGCGGCTGAAAAATTTACGATTTTTATGACAAAATCTACAATTAACCCTCCGCCCGTAATCTTAAATTTAGGGACACCGATCGTAATCTGGGTCTTAAAAGTTCTGCTGAATTTTTTTCAATGAAAAAAACATCAGAAAAATCTAAAAAAATTCTCAATTACTCTTACAACGTTCCTCCCAATAATTCCACCGTTTCTTTACCAATTTATTGTAAATCAAAAATTTTACAACCTTTCAAAATTTCGGAGATATTCTATTTGAAAATTTGGCTTGTGCCTTCAAAGACCCAGATTACGGTCGGAGAGTTGAACGATACTAGCTGGGATTTTAATGTGAAATCTCAGTACCGATTCTGTTGAGTCTGGCCATGCTGTCCATCGCTCGCTGATATGCTTTTCTAACGTCGTCCTCGCTCACGACGAGTTTGATTCTGTTCCAGCGATCAGGCTGATCCAGCCACTGGTGAGCGTTCACGGCGACTTGAGTACCGAGCGGTTTGGTCAGGACGAGCACGTCGCCGACGACGGCGTTGTCTGGCCTGTGAAATCAATTCTGAGATTATTTTGTGCACGAATTAAGGGCAATGGAAACCACGTGACGACCCAAATTTCGTAAATTACGGATTTATCAATTAATCAATGAATTGTCATCAAAAACTGGACCGTATCGCTATACTATGGGTCGAAAAGAATGTATCAACGCTTTTGTAAGCTGAATTTTTCGATATTGAGGGAGAAATCTGCAGAGAAAAATTACGAGGGGTCAGCACGAGTGAAATTTTTTCTCTACAGATTTCTCCCTCAATATTGAAAAATTCGGCTCAAAAAAAACGGTGATATATTCTTTTCGACCCAAAGAATGGAGATACGGTCCAATTTTCGATGAGAACTCACTTGTTAATAAGTAAAAATTTAATAACTTTTGGTTTCCATTGCTCTTAAATTTTTCGCCATAATAATTCGATATTGAAAGTTACGAATTATATAAAATTGCAATAGAATTTCTAATTGTTGTAAAAAGTTCTTTCGACGTACACGATATATTCGTTGGGTTGACAGACAGTCGACGCGACTCCACCGATCGTGCACCAAGGATTTACGACAGTCTGACCGCCAGTCACTGTCGTCCCAGCTTCAACAGCAGAATCTTTGAAACCTCTCATTATCAGAGGCACGACGACGTCGCGTTCCTTCTCGGTCATTTTTGTGCTTACCCCGAGCAACATCAGCATGTTGTCGCACTCCGTGACTCCCATTGCATAAAGATCGCTTATGACGTTCGCGCAGGCAATTTTACCTGCAAATATCTCAAGTCCATTATTACATTTTCTATTTTACAAAAATAAAGTTTCTTGAGGTAAAAAAATTTAAAGACAAATAATTTGCTCTTGCTCCCGATGTCAATGTTTTTGACAAGCTTTCCTGGGATTCTTCCTTTCTCTCACCCATCATGTACGGATCGTCGACTAGTGGATAAAAAAAGTCCGTTGTCTGGACCAGACTCAATCCACCGTGCCTCAGCGGAGTCACTGAAGAATCCATGCCAATGCCTGCAAAAAATAGATTTTTTTAAAATTTATATGTCATTGAAAATTGATTTGATTGAATTTAAGGTAGTTCAATAGCTGGGTGCCGTATAAACATGGGGCAGGGCCCCTTTTTGCAATTTTTGGGAAATTAATTTTGATCAATTTTAAGATTTTCATCGACGAAAAAGAGGTAAATATGGTGGATATATTTTACGAAATTTCCACGTTTCCGTTTAGCGAACCTTGAAAATTCTCTCACTGAAATAAGTGTGTTATTTTCACAAAATAATTTTTTTCTCTGAAACTAGACGGTAAACCAAGCTCATTTTTTTTTCTGAATATTCTTTACGAAGTACTCTAACATCTCCTTTTTTTCTATGAAAATGGTACGAACCGTTTTTGAGTTATTTTGAAAAACGTATTTTTTCACTGCGTTTAACACACATTTAAATGGAAGAATCACAAAATTTCAAAATCGAATAACTAAAAAACTAGACGGTAGAATTACTTTTCTCTTTTATCAATCGATTTGAAAATTTTTCATTCAAAACATATTTTTTTCAAAATTTTTGTCAGAAAACAATTTTTACTTTTAAGGTGATATTTGAACCCCTGCGAGTGCGAGAGGGACATATGCAAAACGGATTTGCTATTTTTTCAGAGATTTTTGATATTTTCGAAAAAACAACAGAATCACATTATTTTTTAATAGAAATAGAACGTGATTCTTTTTTCTTCAAAAAATGTTTATTTGCAGAGAAAATAGCAAAGTTTGATTTTGCACGATATAGGACACTTGAATATCATTTTAAGGATTTTTGGATTTTACGCTGACAAAAGTGATTTTTTCAGAATAAATTAAAATGTAGCAATTTGTTATCTTGATAATGATTTAATAATTCTGTAATGTATATCAACAATTTTCATATCATTTATTGCTTACGCAAAATAAAAAAAAAGAAATATAAAATTAAAAAAAAATTTTTATATTGACATTGTTTACGTGCAAAGTAAACAAATGTCTTAAATGAATTTCTAAATTTATGAATTTTCTACGAAATTAAATTTCGAATTAATTTTAAATTTCAAGCATTTTTTAAAAATTTCGATAAATTACTAAATAATTTTGTAAAATTAAAAAAAATTATTTCATAATTTTCTAAAATTTTTAAAAAATGAATTGAGAGCCACTGTTGTCTTGTGATAAAAAAAATAAGGCGGGAGGTGAGCGTCGGCCATATTGTCAGGAGCGTACACACAAAAATGTCTACAAAAAAGCCGGCTTTTTTTAACAATGACAATTTTTTCGAGAACAAAATCGAATCGTATCCAAAAAGTGTTTCTCATCAGGGATCAGGAATAAAAATACAGAATAAATCGAGACTCACCGATTCGCGGTATAGCCATATGCATGAAGTGGGCATGTTCATGATCCTGAGCGCTTCCGTCATCAGCCTGAAGTCCCTCCAGGAGTTTACCAAGAACCTCCTGGGGGACTTTACACCCTCATCCTTTAAGATCAGCAAATCGCGTGAGACGGAAGGTCGCGTCGAGATCATGAGCCACGGGATCGAACGGCCTACGCAGGGCAAGTGCATTTGGATTGTTGCCGAGCTCCAATTGTCCAACGGACAGGGCGTCCTGTGACACCGGTGTTCCCTGAAGATCCGCCATCTTGAAAATCTTAATGCTAAAAACTCAACAATACGAGAAACTGACGAAAGCCGGCTCGAAGAATAATCGACGAAAATTTATTAGAGATCGCTTGAAAAATCGTTGAAAAAAAATGGACGCGCAATTCAAATTTTTTTATCCGTTATATTTTATCGATCCGGATGTACGCTGGAAAAAATGAAACAAATTTTCTGTCTCGACGTCGCGAGGGGACAGCCACTGTGCAGCGTTTTATATACTCGGTGGTATTAACAACTGTTAACGGTCGAAAGCGACGCACGAACTCGCAGTGAATGAGGAATACACACTCTCAGTACCACCGGCGTCGACTTGCCGGGATCGTGCGTTCTTACAAAATGGACGGAGAGCTCAACCGCGACCCAAAAGCCTTTGCTCCGATATCTACGGGGCTGCCGCTGTGTGCTTATGAGGAACGCGCGCAAGGCCGTAATGTCCCCCGACTGTCCCCTGCGTGTGTCTCGGCGCCCTCCCCCTCATCCCTTGAGGCGAAGAGACGCCGACACGGCTCTTCATTATTCGCGCGTACGAACGAGCGTGCGTACTTTGCATCGTGGCGAGTCAGGACCGTACGAAGCGTCTCCCGAAGCCCCGATTTATTATTTTATTTGCAAAATAAAAATTCAAGAATAAATTAAGAATAAAATAAACGAGGATTATCGAATCGAAAATTTGAAAAAAACGTTTGACAAAAAATATTTCAGAATTTTGAATACATTTTTGATTTAGATCAAATTTTTAGGATTGGGAGATAAAAATTGAATAATTTTTCAATAAGAGAGCGTATACTGTGCTCGAGTCGACCATTTCGTAGCGATGAGGTCGTACGTCTCGTCAGTGATCCTCAACTCCTGTTCCAAAATCGCGTTTTACATGTAGCTAGATTCGATCTATTTTTCAATTCTACGCCAAGTGCATTCGAAACAGTGGCATCATGCTTAATTATCGTATGAAATAATTAAACAGATGCGATCATCCCTGTTACGAATGAACGATCGTGAATCGTAAAAAAATTAAAAAATAAAAAATATATTTAATTTATTTACATAGAAAATTTTATTGTTTCGATAACTCAAAAAATAGAAAATCGTTTTTATCACGAACGATGGAGATGCCCGCGAAAAAATAATTACAAACGAATTCGAATTTGGAAAAAATTCTCAAGATTTTGCTTTTAATTTGAGTCAATAATTAACATGATCGAGTCTGTAAAGTTTTGTATCGATAAATATGAGAATTAATTCGGAATACAAGCGAAAACTTCACTAATTTACATTTTCGCTAAAAATCTTCGTTGCTCGATTGCGCATGCGCGTACGAACGAACCGGAAGTTGTCATTAAGGAAGAAAGCGCGTGCGCAAAGATTCGTCGCTTGCCAGCGATTTCCTGTGGCAATCGTCCATTTTTCTTGACACGCGCAATGGGGAAAGACGGAAAGCCATCTTGCTTCGAAAGCCGACGTGGTAACACTGGTAACCGGCTTAGAAATAAGTTTTTCATTTACGATGAGGAGCAAGAACGTTTGGGTGCACGATTCGCGGCGAAGAAGATCGTCGAACGACTGTGAGTATTATTAATTTAAAAAATCGTTCGAGTCTATCGTAACTTTCGTGATGCATGTGTTCCAATTTCTATCGTAACGAAGGTTAATCTACGATCTTCGAGGACTACCGAGCCTCGTATTTATTTTGGCGTATTGTAGAAATTTTGAGATAAAAATGTAAAAAAATTCATATAAAAATTTAATTTTTTGATAAAACGCAATTAGATACATTTTTGGAAGTTACGAATTCCATTCATCATTTTTACGAGTCTTAAGGTGTTCCTTGCATGAAATAAAAAATATGACAGGAGCGTGATTTTTTTTTAAATAAGAGATAAATATCCATAAAAACGATTAGAAAGAAAAAAA
>JAPYYX010003268.1:0-11635 GCA_030522605.1 Cremastinae sp. B BG-2022a | reverse complement strand
GAGGATCTTGATCCTCCAAACATCCAACGGTCGGAGAGAACGAATCGGATATGGCAGCTCGACATTAACCACGTGACCACGAGTAGCATAGTGGGGGGTCAAATTTTACGAGACTCGTAAATATGAAAAGCATACAGAGAGCTTACAAAAACCAAAAGGGGAGACCTCAAATGTAATCTTCCCGACGAGATCTAAAATTCCCATAAACCGTAACGATCTCTCCCACTAGGCCTAATATTTACTACAAGAAAAGTCTCCCCATTTTGGATACGAAGAGTCGACAAGTAGGGATTAACGATGTTTCGCTGTACGCTCTTTTGCGCCGAGTGAAAAAAAAAACCAAACCAAGGCGTTTAGGCAATATTTCGAATAAAATATAAATAACCATGAATCTTCTTACCTGATACGAATTTGTATGATTGTACGTAAAAATAAATCTGATTTAGACGAACTCATAGCACACCGACCAGGAGTCATAATTAGAAAACAATACGTGTTACCATTTTATTATAAACGTTTCTTTTCTTCTGCTACATTTTGGCTAGATACCGATCACCAGAAAACACTTAGCAAAGCTGTATGTACTTATCTACAGACTGGAGGTGCGTATGTACGTATGTTTTGTTTTGTGGTGTATGTTTTGTATGTTTTTTTTCGCGCGTACGTACGTCCCCTTTGAATCGCAACATCGAATAACTGTCTGGACAGCCGAATTCGTACTAGTCTTTTGCTTCATTTTTTCCCCCCTCGAACCGCGGCATAAATTACTACTTACAATGCCGAAAGTTCGCGAGGAGTGCAGTCCGTCCAGGCGTTGACGAAATTCGTTATTTCAAAGATCCTACAATAATGAGTGTTTCTTATCTTCCATACGATTTTTCGTTTTTTTTTTTTCATTTTTAAAGTATTAATAGTTGTTTTCTTTTATACATTAATTTGTTGAAGCAAGCAATCGCAGGGTGGGTGTATGTATATTATTATCAGATATTTATCCATTAAAACTAATGTAATCGCGCATTGTGTATTTGTCGGTCGGATTTGTTGAATTCTTTTTGTGTTTGGAAATTCATGATCAATGCTACAAGGATTCTTATCTCGTAACACTAATATAATAATAATGATGATAATAATAATTAATTGATAATTGTAATAATAAATGATTATTTAGTATACATAAATTTATATCCGTGGTCGTATGAAATTGGCACGACCGCGTCAATGTTTCGACGTTAACTAAACAATGATCGATTATGAAATTTACGAAAATCATAATAAACGTAGTCAACACAATCTAAACGAATTACGGAAACAGTAAGATCTTTCGTGTTCTCCATTCTCCCTTAGCTCTTACTTTTCGTACTCTTTTAATCTCTTCGCTCGATGACCGCTCGTCACGAAAATATCCTAATGACCATGATTCATTTTCTTGTTTAAAATTTGTTTTCCTTTTTCATTCAATTTATAATCGATGAGCACGAACTTATTTAATTGTATATCGACATGGGCGTTTTTTTTCATTTTCGAATATGATGCATTTGTTAAACGTATTATCGTATTTTACATTATTCTCCTTTCGAGAGTTTATTTTTATTATTATTTTCTTTTATATAGGATTATCCGAAGAGATGGAACTATACACATTGTCACACCCAAGGAAAGTAAGTCCCGATGCCTCCGCTCGTATAATGTTTGTGTGCTTACATGTATAATTATGTATTTACATACATCTGTATATATATACGCACACTAGTTTTGCGCTTTGTTTCTCTTTGTGTCTTGTATAATTTTCATATTTTGTTTTTCTTCGTTTGTTCCTCTTATTTTTCGTTTGTCAGAGTTCCTCGCTCCAATGTTTTGCAACAACTTTTTGGATCTTGGATCAACACAAAAATTGAGACATCTCTATGATCGAGTTTTACACTTAGTTCCTATCAGTCATTTATCGATTTCCAGCGCTCTGTACTAACGAGACGCGTGCACAACGTCGCTTTGTTTTTCCTCGCTTTTTCATTTATCTTTAAAATTTCTTATGTGATGATTTTTTTTTCATTGTTTTCATTTTTCGTTCAGTCGTACACTTGAAAAAATTGCTCGGCATTGATCGTAGCAAGTTTATAGAAATGTGAAAAAATCAACGCGCCTGTGTAGCATGTAAATTAAATTATTCATTGCCTAATGTATTAAACATATGTTTTTTTTCCTTTGTGTGTATTTTTTTTGTTTAATCTTCATTAATTTTAGGCGAATACAAAACTTTTTTGTGATCTTCCCACTGTTGCTGCTCCTTTTTCTTTTGTGTCTTTTTTTTCTCTTTGTTTTTCCATTGTGGTGCACGTGCGACTGTAAATTTTTGAGGCTCTTTCTCATTTTAATTTAGTACCTTTATAATATATTATATACAGCGTGACTCTAGCCTTGTAATCATCACTACAAACACTATTTCATATATTCTCTCCCGTATTTTTGCGCCTTCATATACTTATTTCTCATTTTTATTTAATTATTTATTTATTTATTTATAATTCTTTTATTTTCTCCTCGTTTGATCTTTAGTCGAGTCAATCGCGAGAATGCAACCTGCCAATGAAAGGATAAGAAGTTACAATATAGCCAATTAAATGACCTACATTTATTATTATACTCTCGTTCTTCCTTTTTTCCGTCAATACTTATTTATTCTTGGTAGAAATAGCAGATCTTGACATTCCAATGAATTTTTCGACTTTTCTGTACCTTGCTCGCAATTCTTTTCCATTGTTTCATCATTTTAAACTCCAACATGAGACTTTCTATGAAGAATTGTATTATGCACACGGAGACACGGAGGAATAAGTCTATTTTTCGATTGCAGAGTTCATTTTTTCCTCCGTTTTCTTATTTCGCAACAATAGATCGTCCGAAACATCAATGCTTCACAACTTCAGACGAGAAATCATTGAAAAGTTCACTGATAGAATCCACGCGTTATTTTATGAAGACACTGGCGAGCTTGACGTTTACGTGTGCATTCCTCAAAAAAAGAAAACTAAATCTCTTTAAACGCGAAAAGAAAAACGTTTCTCTCTTCCACATAACTCGTGCGTCGCTCAGCAATAAGATTAAGAATGTGTCCGAAGAATTCTCGATAAGATATCTCGAGTTGTTCCTTCCGCTTGTTCGCTCCGGTTATATTTTCAACTCGATGGTGCTGTTCGAGAATCGTTCGTCAGGATATCAAAAAGAGATAAAGAAAGAGAGTAAGAGAGCTGGAGAAAGGGGGTGAGGGAATTGGTTGTTTACCCATCTCGGTCACTCGCCACTATTTTTTCTTTTTATAATAGTAAAAACGTCAAGCGGATAATACTGCTACGAACTGTGAACCCTGACCCCGTAATTCGATTGTTTTTCATATATATATATACAATTATATATATGCAATTTTTTAAAATCAGCCACGTGATTGTTCCATGTTTATCCTTTGATGCTAAGCATACGATTGGAAATCTCGTTCAGATTTTCATCAGTATCGATGGGCTTCGTCTTCAAACGTTTTCGTCTTCGTCATTCAATTTCCATAGTCCGTTTTTCGCTTCGGTAGAGTTCGCGTTTTCGAGGCAATCGAGCTCTGTCCTCTCTCGTCTTATTTCTCATTAGTTTCTTCAAGAATAATTGTAAGTGCAGCATCCTTGGGAGACGAGGGATTTTACTCGTGTATCTCTTTCCTCAATTGGCGATAACGAAGCGCCAGACACACTCGTGACGTCTCAATTGAATCCTGGGCGTTCGATTCGCAGGGACGAAGATCCCACCAGGATTCGTTTCTGCGTACATTTCACGTTCAACTTCGCTATACAAATATTTCGCGTGTGTCGGATTCGGAGTCCGAGTCCCAGACCAAACACGAATAAAATTCCTCGGAGTCCGCAACCGATTGACAAAGATCACGTGAGGGTTATGGGTTTACTTGAGTGGCCAGGGTGCCGGAAGCCGGCAGTCACAGCTTGAGCTCGTTTGCGATTTTACTCGCGATATTCTTGAAGCCTATCGACGTTCCCAATATACGCTTGAAACGTACGCCGTTCAACGACAGACGTGGCAGTTTGCATACTTCGATCTCCCACTGTACTTGGCTGTCCGTTGCTGCGTCACCGTGCGAGCACAACAAGAGAAATCTCTCACGTTGCTCGTATTGGCATTTATTCGCATCGAGAACCTGAAAAAATTCGAGAAATTATCATTACTTTTATAATCAAACAAAAATGTATTGTGCGTTGGTTTTAGAATAATCTCATCAACTTGACAATTTCTTGACAATTACACATAAATATTTATACATAACCAGAATGTCGATTATCACTGTGGTCAATTTTTAAACATCTCCACAGTTTCGACATACTAAACATAAAGGATTTTCGTTAAATTTGCATCAAGAAATCAAACATTCATTTTTAATAATTCTTTTGTAAAAATTTATGAAAAACGCAATTGCAAAAACACATTCTGAAGTTTCTTTTGAAATTTCGGTTTTACTTTCATACTGATGCAAATATATACAAAAATTGAAGTGCAGTTTTTAAGAGAAAAAAAAATCTAAACTACATTAATAATAAAAATGTAATTTAAAATAATTCACCTTTCTTATTTCCGCCATTATATCGTTGGGATCTCGACTGCTTGTAGTCTTCATGCTCCATGTAAAGCGCAAGCTACGAGGCTTTTCCGGTTCGTCGTTAGTGGTCGCGCCACTGTAACAAAAAAATATCTTAAGTCTGCCCTTTGTCGAACGATCGTGGACTTGACGAGTAAAGAACCGAAGGAGGTAACGAAAAAAGAGAAAAAGATATTACGATTCGTTTTTCCATAATCTCAAATATACGATTGAAAAAAAAAACTTGCGACTGTAACTTTATGCACTTTTCATCATTTTTCTTTTTTTAAATCGTAGGTATGACATGCCTTGCATGCATTAAATCAATATTAAAGAATAGAATCGTATAGAGACTATAGGTTCTTTTTTTAAACGGAGTACTTATTATAGAAATAGTTCTCGAAGACATTTATCGACAAGAAGAGAGCGATGCCTCAGTGACGTGATGTGATATACAAATGTTAACAGATAAATAAATTATTTCGGCTCGCCGCCCACCGTTTCTTCATGATGCATTAATTTTTACATTCTTCAACGATTCGTGCATATGAGAGACACATATATGTGTATCATCGAATAACAATAAGTACAATATCATTTGTCATGACGTTTCCGGCTCCTGACAGATAGCCGAGTCCTCGAGAAAGCGAACGTCCGCGCTGAGGATTTTTCGTCTGATGAGAACGAAATAAAAAAAGAGAAATGAAAAGTATCATGCGCTGATTATTATTGCTCTTAGGCGTGTGTTTATTTTCGTGTGTCGTTAATCGAATAATAAATGTAAAACGACGCAGCGACGTGAAGAGAAGAAACGAGCGGGAGATTTGTCGGAACTGTCGTGACGATTTGTATAAGTGAAAAATAAAAATAAAAAAATAAGAATCGGATGAAAAAAAAAATAACAGAAGAAACTTAATAAGAGAGTATGGTTTGTGGTAAAAATGGTTTGCTGCAACGTACCTCACTACTGGGTGCTTGGGAGGTACGGAGGGATCCATGGGGCTGAAATAACAAAACAAAGGCAATTGCTAACAAACACTAAACTCGATAAATGAATGAGAGTTCAGCTAGAATTTTTTTGCTCATGTCTTTTTCTCTTTTCATTTTTTGTCTCTTCTAACTTCTAGCGACGTTCTGATACCCGTTACATATCGTGAGCGAATTACTTTCATTATCAATCATTTTTTTTTCCTTGCTCTCGAAGCAAATGAGAAGTCTTTATTTCGTTCCTCGTCGTTACGATGATACTCGGACATTTATCGTGTTAGAGATAATGAAGAACGTGATTAATCGATTATAGAAAAAATGAAAAATACATCTGTCTCGCCTCCTCGCTTTCGGAGAATGAAAAGAAGAAAAAAAGGTTTCCGTCTTCCTATTTCGTTCGTGATAAACATATTTTCGCGATGACTCACGAGATGTGCAAGGGCACCGAAAGCGAATAATTAATAATGAATCGTGTCCACCGGATGACTTGAGCCTCTCTGCGTGTGAATGTGTTTCATGTTACGTCTGAGAATTTATCGACGATACGCTTGTACACTTAAGTTTGAAAGAAATAATAGAAAATTAAATAATAATAAAAATAGTAACGAGCCTGTTATATAAATAAAGCTATAATAGTTTAGAACATCGCAATTGCAAAACAATTAATTTTCATGCATTACAGTCACGAAATAGCGTTTTGTGTATAAATCTAAAGAGAAAAAAAATTTCTTCGATTCGGTTTGTCGCCGTTCGAGTACAATACGAAACGGTCCCTGCATTCTCACTCTCTCATTCTCTCTCTCTCTTCTCCAATAAAAATATATACATATATGTATTTAAAATAATAGATTTACACATGTATATATTATATATATATAGGTTTACGGAAATAAATCGGTACAACATGTACAAGACAGTTTTAAAATATTTATTAATATGAAATTATTACTATTATTGCTTCTTAAAATTATTAAATAATAATTCTATCCTGCAAAATGTTTTGTCGACCATTTACTGCCCTCCGTGTGAGACCCGAATTTCTTCTTCCTCTTTTCTCTAAGATTATCGTTCTTTGTCCCCGCTACATTAAATTTTTAACGAATTTTCTCGTTGCTTCAATTATACGTGTACACACAATATCACGTGCGTATTTTCATATAAATATATGTGTGTCTTTGTGTAATATCGAAGATTCGTAAAATCGGATTGACAGAGTAAATCGCTAGGATCGAGAGTATGGAAAAATAGTGGACGACCGGCACACACAGCTGGAGAGCAGAAAAGAGTAACAACTCGTATACAGGCATTTTATCAATGTTCATATTTATATATCATTAATATAAATGTTTTCTATTTATTATTTGCATATATAATATATATTGTTCTAAATTATTTAATATCTCTTTCTCTCCCATATCTCTCATTGTTCAACGCACATCGATCTACCGAATGGCCTTAGGCGTTTTTTTTGTTTCTTTCTTTCTTTCTAGTATCGCTTTACAAATTTCCGTCTTCTTCTTTTTTTTTCTTCTCCTTTCTCTACAATCATTCATGCACTTCAATCATTGTAAACATGACCAGCGTTTTATGATCCATGCTACCGATTCATTATTTTAAAAAAGAAATTATTAAAGAAACGAAAAGAGAAATGATAGAAGTGGAAAATAAAATAATTGAGAGTACGTTTTTTTCTCCTTTCGGTATGTGCAGAATACTTCGGGAGAAAAAATAAATCGATTGGCGTCGAAACGGAGAATCGTTCAGTAAATTCATGATAAGCTTCCAGCGGTTCGTATTGCTAATAGTCTGCTCGGTAGAACAACAAATTACAGACTTTATCGTTTTTTTTTAAATTTGTTCACGGTAGGCGCTTTCTCTCATTCGCTCTCTTTCTCTCTCTCACACACACTCTTTCTCCCTTTCTTTCCGTCTCGTCTTTTTTTGTTCTTGTAATTCATCTCTGCTTGGCTACTTTACAAAAACAAGGATACGGAAACGACACGAAATCGACTCGCCGTCTCATTCACAATTTTCTCACGGGGTCTTCGTTAATATCGATCAACCTTTCCTTTCCTCACCCCGGGATAAAAAATCTCTTTTGCTTCGAGTAGAAAAAATGAGAGCAGGATCAAGAGTCACAATAAATACGCGCGAAAAGTCTCGAACTTCATTTTCATTTGATATGCTGAATATCAGTCATCGGGATGAACTTCTTTTTCAATTAATGCTCGAGTTTACGGACGAGGAAACGAAGAGGCGAGAATATTGAGATGAGACGACGAGGCGTTTCGCTATCATCGAAATTTCCAGTTTCCTAAAACTTTAAATACCTATGCGCAATCTCTTATCGGATATTAGAATAGAAAGTAATGAAAATAAAAACGCATTCAAAGTGCAATCGGCGAAGGACAATTCATTGGACGCCCCGATTGATCGTTTCAATTTATGCGATTTTCTTTTTCTCCATTTTTCTTTTCTCTCTTTACAACACAACTCACTTTCGTGCGTGTACTTCTAACGAGGAACAATTTACTCGAGTTATTTGCAGTTAGTTGAGGAAACGTAAAATTCTAATCGTCGAAACTTTGAGTCGATTTTCGGATCAGTCTCGCAGGTTTTAACTGTTACTACTTTTCAATCGATAAAAATTTTTCCGTTGCTCCGAAAAAAAGAAAAAAAATGATCCGTTTCAATTAAAAAAAAGAGGATAAAAGTATATTAAAATGGGCCATATTATAAATTGAGAATGACGAACAGCGCACGAAACAGTATAGATATCATTGAAATCGAAGAAAGGAAAAGTAACGATTACACGCGAATTACGAAATTTTTCTTCGAGATGAAAAAAGAGGTAGAAGAGAAAAAAAATTCAATTTTTTTCCCTTTTCCAAACACACGCACACTCTTTGTGACAAGCGCGAAATTAATTATGCAATTCGATTAGTTAATCGCATGTGTGGGCTACAATGACGTCGCGAATGCCAACATCCATGTTTCTTTATTATTATTATTATCATTATTATTCGTTTTTTTTTCACTTTGTTATCTTCCTTCCAAGCTAATACATATTATTTTACGTGCACTCGAGTGCACGTGTCGTTGCGGTTACTTTTCTCTTTTAAAATTAAATTCTACATGATCATGAGAAGGCAAAAAAAAGAGAGAATAAAAAAAATATTTTTCTCGTTATAAATGTGTCTGAAGATTGTTTTTTGTTTCTGTATGACTTTCGGTTCTTTTTGTTTGCTTATTTGCTTTTGCTTAGAATCTCGTTAAATTGCAGCCACTTTGGCAAGAGATTGCCGTTGCGTGAGATATCCAGTTTGTCGATTGCTCTCATTTCGTCTCGGGTCAAACAAGGCGATGCTTCACCTTTCACTTAGAAAACCTGTCAATGCACGGATTATCATGTTTTATTTAGCTGTTGTTTGTTTTTTCTTCGTTTTATTTTCTTATTTTTTGGTTTTATTTTTACGTTCTTTTTCATTGCTAGATGTTTTGTTATTGATAAATCTTTTCAAATCACTAATTCGAGATTAATTCACATTTCTCTCGTTTAAACTGAACAAACGATTAAAAAAAAATTAGAAAAAAATGCAAACACGCGTTCCTCTTGCAAAGTCTTTGTACATGGAACGAAAGCAAGTGAAATCCTGCCTGTCATAGATTGTCACGATAAAAAAAGGATTTTCTCATGGTACATTTATTTACGTTTTAAACTTTTGTCGACTCGACCCGAGTGCGTTTTAGCGGAAAAAGAAAGGTTTTAAATTTACAGGAGATACAAGATTTGCGATTTTTGCCTAATTTCGTCACTCTCTCCTACGCCTGAGAGCTAAAAGCGAGAAACAAAATAGAAATTTATATTTTTTTCTAGCCTGATATACACGAGCCACCACCTGTGATTGAAACTTTTAATTTTCATATATTTCTGAACGCTATGGAGACACTACGGTGATATAATGTAATTTTTTCCGTTTCATATCTTTCTCCGTCTCAAGGCGTGTGGAATAAAGATCGCGATAGTCGCGAGACGATTGAAAAACAAAAAAAAGTAAGAAAAACTAAAAAAGATTTGACGAGAAAAGCGAGAAACAGTGGAGATGAAGAATAAAAAAAAAGTAAAAGAGAAATGGCGATGGCGATGACGTGACGAGGAATGAGGGCTGGCTCTCTTCTAAAACGATCAAGCTTGTTTGCCAAAGGTTGAATTTCGTAATCCAATATTTATCGAGTATACGTGTGAGTCTAGAGAATTTTTTTCAACGAGGAAGAAACATTTGATCGTTCATAAAGTGGATACAAAAATATCAGGAGTTTGAATTCGAAAGACGTTTTTTTTTCCTTTTCTCTCTCTCGATCTCTATCTCTTAATTTAAATCCTTGATTCTTGAGAAGATTAAAATTGCACATCGTAACATCGAAGCGAAAGAGAAAAAGAAAAATTAGTTGGACAGGGTGATGAAGCTTCGGTAGAGGGAGGAAAGGCACAGAATTTTGTTGTGCTAGTTATCTAGAGTGCATAAGGCGAGAACCTCCTGTACATCGTTATATCAGGAAGACATTAATTCTTTTCAATAATTATATATATCTATATAATATCGACTCAATCGCGTACATACCATTTAAAACTTGGTACGTGTTCGTGTCATGTAAATTACATATATATGCCTCATAACTTTAATGAATCAACATTACAAAATACATTGAAAAAAAAAACAAGAAAAAAAACAATAAAAGAAAAAGAAAAAAAATTTAATTTACCACTCGCACCACAGAATAACGGAGCCATAATTGTCTTTTCTTTTATGACGATTTTTCGCACACACACTCTCTCTCTCTCTCTCGCTTTCTAACCATCACATATTATTCATTGAGCTTCGGGGCTTCAAACACACTTTTTTCCTTGGATTATTTGTCTTTTTAATTATTATTATTGATATTATTATTATTGTTGTTATTTTATCTGATGATACTGCTGAGTGTTGCAAGGCGTGTTTTTTTCTTTTTTCTTTTCTTTAAGGCGGACGTGTGAGAACGTGGGGGTGGAACAAAGTGGGGAAAATCGAGGGTGTCTTAGCTGCGTTAACGCTCCACACATAGCCAGCGCGCGCATCGTGTATTGCCGTTTACCGCGACTCGCGTCTCTTATGGCCTTGGCCAACGTGGAACTTGAGACGAAGCCAATCTACTTGATTCAAGTCCTGCAGCACAGAGTAAATATATACCGATTTAAGTTTTAAATGCTCCAAAAAAACACGAGTCAGTTTTAAATAAGAAAAAAAAAGAGTAGTGAAAAAAAAGTAAAAAAGTAGAATAAAAAAATGAATAAAATCTTTTCGTTGCTCTTTTTCGGATTAAACAGGAGGAGTAACGTAAACGTGGAGGAAGAACAAGAAGAAATCAAAAAAAACAGAACAGATCGTCGATGCACCAATGTCTATGCCGTCTGACCCACGTTTTCCACTGAGAGATTTTTTTTTTTCGTTTTTTATGTTACGAACGGGACAAGAAAGCTGCGCCTTTCTCTGATGAGAGTACAGTGACCATTTCGTGAAAGACAAATGATAATAGAGTAAGAGAAAAAAATTGATCGGAATAAATAAACGCTAGAGCTTTTTTTTCCAGGTGATACTCCGATGACTTCTCGTTATTCTGTGGCTTTTGTGGCTCCGTCACACACATGCTCATACACTCATATATAAATATATAAATATTGGGTATTTATATATGCATATATTCATAAGCAGCGACCGTCACTGGAATTCATCTTGTCGTGACACGCTGAGAGCTTGCAGACACGTGTTATTTTTTTCTTTTCTTTTTCTCCTCATCGATGCTCCCTCGTGCGTTTCCCTCATCTTTATCTCCTCGTTGGATGCGCGTATGAATATTTTCTTTTTTTCTTTCCGTTCACTAATTTCGAGATATCGCCCTCGCCGTGTCCACGCGTTAACATTATTCTCGTCCGAAGAAGGGATGCACAATGATTATGCGAGGTAGACCAAGTCTGATTTTTTT
>JAPYYX010003267.1:0-11640 GCA_030522605.1 Cremastinae sp. B BG-2022a | reverse complement strand
TGTACTTAACCTTCAATTAAACGCGTTTATTTAGCATCGCGCTATAAGACGCTGTACAAAATTCCCATATTTCGAAATTAAATTTCTCAAAAAATCGGTAGGTAAGGCATACTTTTTTTTATTCCAATATGTCCAGTTTCATCTGAATTATAACATATTTTAAATTCAGATTCTTGTCTAATATCATCGATGTTTGATCAACCCCCTCAACGTAATCTTTCGGTTACGTTTATCGAGGAAAATGAAATAATCGTGAAGATTACGAAGGTAGAAAATGTACCCTATTCTCTGCATAGATTTTCTGCGCCAACGACTGATGTTTTGGTTGCAAGGATTGCTCCTCGACCGGTCTCTTGAGTCCCGCAGCCTCCAGTGGTTTGCTCGCCGTTTCCTCGAGCTCTTTGAGCTTCTTCCGAAGTTTGCTGATCTGCGATTCTCTCTTGGCAATTTCACGATCAACCTTAGCAATCTGCTGGAGCAGATCGTCCTTCGTGCTGCGAAACTGGGCGTCCTCCTGCGTACTGGGCTCCGGTAAGGTCGGCGAAATCGCTTCTGTCTGTGGCGTGTAAGCACCCGCTGTCGGCTGCTCCTGGCAAAAAATGTAAATTCGTCATAAAATATTTATCCTGATGGGATAACGTAGCTTGCGAGCAAGCCGGTAAGGTGGATCAAAGTACAGCTTTTTCGCGGTGGGTAAAACAGCGATCATGAAATTATCAATTCAACTCGAGTACAGCAAAATTACAAACGACATCGAAAGAGAAGCAAAATTCTGTTCGATTGCTTTTTAATGAATATAAATTATTCTCAATTAATCTAAAAATATGATTCTCGAGTTGTGATAAAATGTTAAATTTAAGCATAAATATATTACAAGGCTTGAAACATTGTTTCGCAGAAAAATTCCGTCAACTTCTTGAATCGATTCTACTGTAAAAAAGTTGGTGACCTCAGCAAAAAGTGCACGTTGAGAGTAAAAGGCATTTAAAAATATAAACAATCTTTTAAACGCTCTGTTCCCATAACTTACGAAACATTTAATAATGAAGTTTAAATTCTTGCACGAGCTCGCATGTTACTTCAGATTATCTATAAAACTGCATGCGGATTTCTCGATTACTCGAAAACCGTGTCAATGAAAAATTTCAAAACGTGGAACATTTCTTTTTTAAATACATTGTGTGTGTCTCTTTCCTGAATAGTGATATTGTTTGAAAATGATTTCTCTTCAAAATTTCTTGTCAATAATTCTTGATTACAAAATTCTTTCTTCTTTATTATTGAATTCATTTTTCAATTGTGTGAAAATATTGAATTGAATTAATTTAATATTTTTTGGCAAGACTTTATTGTTTTTGGTAATAGTAATGATTCTCTCATTCTTATAACCTGCATGTGTGAAAAATGTTTCCTTTGTTTTCTTATTCAGAATATCAAGAAAAAATAGCGTTGAAAGATTTCTGATGGAAGAACATTCTGTCCAAATTTCATCAAATTTTTGTTACTCTAACTTTTAGTACCAAAACGCCTTAAATTGAAATGGAATTAATTTAATATCATGTGGCAAGATTTTATTATTTTTGGTAATACGATTCTCTCATTCTTATACCCTGCATATCTAGAAATCTTATCGTTTTCATAGAAAAAGTAATGTTGTAAGATTTCTCATGGAAGAAAATTTAGTCTAAATTTGATCAAATTTTTGTCATTCTCACTATTAGTACCGAAACACTTTAAATTAATAGGGAAAGGAAACGCACCCTCGTGTCTATCCTGAGAGGTTGCTGAAGCTGTACATGATCCTGCTTGATGCAAGTGTCAGCGGTGGAAATTGTTTGACACTGCTGCTGTGACTGAGGTTGACCGAGGCGAATTTTCTTGAATGGCGGTGCCTCCTGCAGCGTCGCCATCTCGACGCTTCGGTATTGCTCGCTCTGTATCGGCATCATTCCACGTGGATTTCGCGCCCCGGTAACATGATATTCCGGACCCGTTGGTGAGGGCGCCGGGGCGACCGAGGCAGGTGGCAACAGCGATATTCGTGGACGATCACTCCGACTGTTTACCGCATACTCGCCGGCGACCACCCCAACACCACCGACGTTTCCTACTCCCACTTGAGACACCGGACTACTGCTCACGCTTATAGCCACCCTCTCGTTTACCTGTATCAAAAAAATAACATTGTTATTATTTTTTGTTTTTTAGTGTTTTTTTTTTCAATTTATATATCTTTAAATTTTTATTTTGAAATAATAATTCAAGTGAAAATTTAAATAATAATTCTTAGTAAAATCAATTATTATGAATTTTAACTTACAAATAAATGAATAAAATAAAATGAATAATAAATGAAAACAAGGATCATAATAGAAAATTCTCTCGCAATATTTTCTATTGTTAAAGAAAAAAGTTATTGAAATAAAATTGCTTTATACGTTATTTGCTGGTTGCGTGACTCGAATTTTTTTTTAAAAGCAAAAAATAGAAAGAAATTAAAACTGGGAATTTTAGGTATTGCAGAATTGATGAAAAAAAATTAATTGTTTTCACCTTTAAAAGCTATCGTGTGGTAATCGATTTATCGAATTTGAAGTTTTTTAATAATAATTCGTACTTCAGCTAGCAGAGTTACGATGGTTTGAAATTTCGTCGATTGACGAAATTGATTAATTTTAAAAAATATGTATGAGAGAGAGTCATGAGCCAAATAAATTTTATGTATTCTCTTATCCTTTCATCAAGTTCTAGTCAAGTTTAAAATTTCAACGAATGGATTATTGAATATTTATAAAAAACGTTGCGGAATTTTGCAAAATATATTAAAAAATATTTTACGAAATTATTATATATTAAAAAATTTTCTCCATTTTCCAAGCGAGCGCAGAGTACAGGTAATGAATTCCACAGTATGAAAAGACTTAATTAAGAGAATATTAAAATTCAAACAAAGAATAAACAACGAACAATACGTTGAAATATTTCATAAAAATGAGATTCATAATTAAAATTTTCCAGGAACGTCAGAGAGAATGCTCCGCAGGTTCGTTCCCGGAAATATTTGAAAATGGATGAAATCCGAATTGAAAAGTTTCAACAGTGGAAACGGTCGATCGAGGAGCGAAATATTTGCCAAAGCGGTATCGAGGCGTTTCCCTTTAACGTCTGAACGTGCTAACGAATAGCGTACCCACGGCTACGAGGGATTTCCGAATATTTAGAAATCTTCGAAGAAAAAATTATTCATCCTCCATTCACGACGAATAAAAAATAATTTACTAATTATACACGAAAATTAAAAAGAATTCGTTCGCAAATAATATCAATTGAGCAAAAAAAAATTTTTACATTTTTGACTTTTGGAAAATGATGAAAAAGTCTAATACGAGTTCTGCTGATGGAATGTCAATGATAAACGGAAATTAAAAAGAATTCATTTGCAAATAATACCAATTGAGCCAAAAAAAATCTTTTATATTTTTGACTTTTGGAAAATGATGGAAAAGTCTAATAAGAATTCTGCTGATGGAATGTCAATTATAAACGAGAATTAAAGAGAATTCGTTCGCAAATAATACCAATCGAGCAAAAAAAATCTTTTATATTTTTGACTTTTGGAAAATGATGGAAAAGTCTCATACGAATTCTGCTGATGGAATGTCGGAGGACGAGGCGTAGGCAAGAAACGTTCGAATAAGCTTGCGAGGAGAGAGACAACTTTCACTCGCCCACGCATGCCTTCTCTGCTGAAGCGGCTGTTTAGTTTTTACTCGCCATTCGGCAGGTTAAACTTTCGTCTTTCGAACAGAAAAATTTTTAGCTAATTTGGAAAAAAAAACGGAAGTGAGTATCCGAAACGTATGACGGTTCATCTCCTATTTTTACATTTTTTATCGACGAGATATTATTACTTATCATTCAATATTTAATCATTATAAATTAATATTTTCAATAGAATTGTTAAATTTTTACACATTTACATGCTCATTTTTGTTATTTTATAGTTGAGTGAATTAATGAAAAGGAAATCGAACTTATAAAAACGTATTTCGTTAAATAAAACAAATAATAGCAAACTTTTAACGAACGTAAAACGAAATCAAAGCGTATGTAATTGATAAATAAACTATAACAAAACTCTCAAAAATAGTTTTCAAGAATTATTTTTATCAGACATGGAGCAAAAAAATTCTTTGAAACCTCGCGAGCTTCTTTCAGAATTTAACAAGAAAAAAATAAACATAAAAAATCCAAAATCAATATGTTAAACTCACGAAAGAAAAAAAATAAATCTTCAATTTTCATTATCGAAAATACGTTCTGTGGTTGTCGATCTCGCAAAAAGTGAAAAAAAAAATTGTGACCATCTCAGCGATTGGCAAAAGCGCCAAGAGAAAAAGAATGTACGAAAGAAAAAAAAACTTGTAAAAGAAAAAGAGTAGTTTCAACTTTAAAAAAAAAAAACTTCCTCGAGAGAACGTAATTTTTCAGAAGTTGGCAAAGTTCACGGAGAAACGGAAGGCTCGGGACAGAGGAAGGAGAGAAAATAAGAAAAGAACGAGATGTAAGAAGAAAAAAAAAAGAAAATGGGGGGGGGGGGGGGGGGGGGGGGGGGGGGGGGGCGGGGGATAAGCGTGCACATATCGGAGGCCACTGGGAACGGGAACGGTGACGTAATTTCCGGGTGCGGTGCCGCCGGTCGCTGAAACGGTGACACCAGCCCCGCTGGCACCGACCGGTGGACCGACCGCGCCGCCGGCCGACGCTGTTCCTCCCGGTCCACCCTGGACCTGGTAGCTTCCACCTCCCACGGTACGCGGTGACACGGGACTTCCGCTTTTGATGTTTATATAGCTCTGAGTAGGCCTGCAAATAGAGAAAACACATGTATTAGGACATTTCGATCTTTACTTTTTATTCTCAGACACGATCAAAAGATTATTCGTTCGGTTATTCGTCGTGCGGTTCTTTATTTGGAATCATGAATGTTTGATGTTTCCTTCTTTTGTGTACGGAATGAAGTTGAATGCGGAACTGCCGATAAAAATCCGACCTACTTTATCGACACTTCGACTCACGAACAGCGAGCAACTTCATAGTATTGAAAAATTAATATTTTTTGAAGTTTTTCTTCATCATTTTTTCAGAGAGTTATTAATAATGTGGATTGAGATATGATAATGACTTCTTTAGATGTTTTTCTTATTTGTTTTTTCAGAGTTATGCTCGTGCACAAGTTTTTTTTGCGTACAACGTGAAGTTGGATGCGGAACTGTCGATAAAAATCCACTCTCCTTTATCGATACGTCGACTCACGAACAGCGAGCAACTTCATGCTATTAAAAAATTCATATTTTTCAAAGTTTTTCTTTATCATTTTTTCAGAGAGTTATTAATAATGTGGATTCAATATGATAATGATAAAGACTTCTTTAGCTGTTTTTCTTATTTATTTTTTTCAGAATTATGATCGTGCATAAGTTTTTTTTGCGTACAACGTGAAGTTAGGTGCGGAATTATCGATAAAAATCCACTCTCCTTTATCGACACTCAACCCGCACAACAAACAACTTCATACTTCTGGAAGTGTATCAATTGTTTCAGAACATTCCTCGATAATATTCTCCGTGAATCATTCTTATTGACATTCGAAGGATTATTCGTCAATCTATTTTTTTTCATATTTGTTTAGAATCAACCCACGCACATCAATTTCGTGTACGAAGTGAAGTTGAACGCGGAACGCCAGATACGATAAGAACACCGGCTCTACAGCTAGTAAACTAATATTTCTAGAATAACAACAATTTTTCGAAAGTATTCATAAATTATTATTCTTTATGAGTTATTCATGATCGATGACGGTAAACAGATAATTTAGCTATTACTCGTATTTCCTTATTTAAAATTGTCCTCGTGCACATTTTTATTTCCAGTACAGAAGTTGGACGAAAACGGTAGATTCGATAAAAATCCGCTCTCTTTTATCGACGAAAGTACCGTTGACTTGTCATCACTTCATATTCCCAGGCGATCAACCATTTTTTCAAAATGGTTCCCAATCATCATTCCTCATCAATTACTCTTCATTAAATGTGACTCCTACTCCCTATTTCTCATATTTCTTCATTTAGAATTATGGCAGCCATTGTGTTCTCATCCATGGTGATGTTACGAGCGAAATCCAAGAAAAATATCAGGATGGATGATCCGGCACACAGCTGATTCGTGAGCTAGCGACGTTTTGAAAAAAAAGGAGGGAAAAAGCAGTCTCGAGTGTTTGATTTCGTAACGAAAGAAAATTTGCAAAGATTTTGATAGACTGCGAGAGACACGGAGAGAAAGAGAGGCGGAGAGAGACCTCGACCTCTGTTTTCCGTGCGAAGGCCACGTCGCGCCACGCCCCGATTACATTTCGCGACTCGAAAGGCAGTCGAGGCAGGTGGACGTTAGCCTCGACGCGACGCTTCGTTGAAAAAGAAAATAAAATAAAAAATAAAAAAAGGCAAAGAAATCTCCAATATTCTATTCGTTTTTCATTGATTCGTCAAAGCGCCATTTCGAGAGACAGAATGAATTTCCGGTTGAAGATGCATGCGTGTATTTTTTTTTTCGAGGCATTCATATCGGAATGTATCGTCGAATACACAATGACAAGAAAGCCGGGGTCGAGTTTCGACGCGTCTGTAGCACGCGTCATACGGAGTGGCGAAAATGTATTCGAGTTGACCCGACCCGATAAACTTTGCACCCAGTTTGTACGAGAATGGTGTGTGCGTCTCTGTCCGCCTCTCTTTCTTTCTTTCTCTCTCTCTCTCTCTTTCTCTCTCGCTCTCTTCATATCTCTATGTATCCGCGGAGCTGTAAGGAGGGCGCGAGCGTCGCGAATACGCCGAGCGACTCGAGCGAGAGAAACGGTTACGGAACCGTGCGAACCGTTTCGCCTCATCGTGTACCTTCCAACCGGTATACGTATAGAAAACATTCGAACATATAGATACAAAACGTGTACGTGACATATACTGGATTAAAATATCGCGGTGCATCGTCCTTTTATATCGTTGACGTGTGCAATATAGAAAAGCTCACTTTTCGCGATTCGACGATCTTAGATGCCGGAATAACAAATTTCAGCTACTTACACTGAATAACAAATATCCAATGTCAGTACTGAAAAAAAGCTCATTCTAGGGATTCATGAGCCGAGGCGTTAACGTATTTTTGATGAAATTGGAAAAAAAACTTTCTAAAAATGGAAGACTTGAAATTTTAATTATTTTTGGGTAAATTTTTTTCTTTCCGCGTTTCATCAGAGGGCGAGGCTAGGATCACGCGATATATATCCGGATTGAAAATATTTCATTGTATTTTCAAAAAAATGTTCAGAATTTTTCACAAATTATAAATGAAAAAAAAAAATCGTAGGCCGACAAACAAGATTTGAGGAAAAAAACGAATGCAAAGTCATAACAATTTTCAGCGCTCTGAAAATGTTCGCTTCATCCCTCATCAGCAAAAATGGAATCTTCGTCTCGATGATTTCGCACAGTAAAAATAGACGCCAGACGAGGGAGCGTATACACAATGTGTACTCGAATTGTTCAATTTCATCGCAATCTCCAAAATGTCTAACCTAAAAATTATTGTTCAATTACGAATACAAACATATTTTGATTACATATTACATTTGTATAGAAATTATTCCGAAAAAAGAAGAGTATCGACATCGTAACGATTTCGTGTCCTGCCACATTCGTCACCACATCAGTGGCAACGAAAACTTCGTGCAGACGATTTCACTCCTTCGGGATTAAATGTAATTGCGAGCACACAAAATATGTACTCGAATTAATTTCATAATAATCCCAACAAAGTCCTAACCTAAAAAATATTGTTGAATTACGAATACAAAAGTATTTCGAGTTCATTTGGCAAGAAGGAATTCCGAGAAAGGAAGAATTTCGAAATCGTAACGACTTTGAGTCTTGCGAGAATTCTTCGCCTCTCATCAGCGGGAACGAAATCTTCGTGTCGGTGATTTCGCGTAGCCGGAATATAATCGCGGAGCGAGAAGAGTGCATAATATGTACTCGAACCGGATACACGAGGCTCAGGAGAACAGAGTCCCTTGTTTTTGCATGGATGCAATTTCGCAGGGCCACCGTGCACGGGAGAAGCTTGTCTGGAAGAAAGAGGGAGGGGGGTAGAAAAAGGGAAAGACGAAGGCGAGGAGTGGGAGAATAACGAGGAGAGAGACGTGCTGCGAAGCTGTTCGAAATTAGATCTGCACGGAGGTGTACTCTCGCGTGGGAAGTCGGTACGGTCGGTACAAAAACATCGTCGGGCGCGTCGACCAATCAGCGCGCGAGTCGTACCGCGTCTGCGCGCGGGCGGCGCGCCCCATTCGTCGCGCTCGCCAGTTCGGCGCTGCCACTCCAACATGGCGGACGTATTTTTCCGACGCATGCGCGTAGCTGCGTGCTCGTCGCAGTTTCTCCGCGGCACGTGGCTGGAGAACATTGCGCGTGGTCGCGGAACGTAGACCGCGCGCGCGCAGGCGTTTGGAGCTTGACGAATCCTTTTCTCTATTTCTCTCTCTCTCTCTCTCTCTTTCTTTCTTCTTTGTCCTCTCTTGATCTTTCTCTCTCGCTTGCAACGTTTGTTCCGCACAGACAGCAGAACTCGCGACGTTGCCAGACCATCGTTAAACTCGGAGACGGCGAGACGAGAATTCGCGAGGCTCCCGTTCTTCTATACGGGAATCCTCTCTCCCTCGCTCATAGCTTTTCCAATCGATTGCCAACCTGTACTCCCGTCATCTCTTTCCCTCAATCCTCCATGCTAAATTCTTACCCGACCCCTTTATTCGCGAGTTTTTTTTTTCATTTTTATTACTCCCATTTTTTAATCCCCAAGAGTCTCGCGTCTTCCATTCGATAATGGAAAAATTCTGACGACATTCGGAGTATGGGACGTTGACCGAGTTGCGCTTCTGAAAAGATCGACCGGTCTACTTTGTTGTATATTTTTGGCTGGGGGTGGAGAAAACGAGACCCAATTTTGAGATGAATTTCAAGCTCGCGAAATTCCAGAAATATTTCATGAGCCCGAGACCGCATCTCACTTTTTTCCTACGTAATACGGAAATGAAAATTCCACGTTGGAAATAACACGCGAACTTGACGGGACTATCGTCGAGTACGCGCGTTATTATACACGAAATAGGCTCTTCGCGTGAGTTCGAGATCGCGTTGCTTTTTTGCTGTCAGGTGAACGTGGCCACCCGCAGCGTAATTGCCCATATAAGAATTATAAGTCGAGAGGCGTGGGTGGCGAGAATGAAATGAAAGGAGAGCTCAGAGAGACTAATGAAATCGATAAGTCATCGTTGACGAGCCAGAAAAATCAGAAAACTAATATTTAAAAATTGAAAACTCAATTCACTGATCTCAGCAGATCTGATTCATGCAGTACCGGATGCAGGAAATTTATTTTGTCTATGAAGTTATTTAGTAAAAAATGAATATCAATTTTTTTGATTAATTAAGGTCTACTTACGTGACATTAATTTAAAGAGAATTTTTACAAAATTTACAGACGTTTAATCTCACGTGTGTAAAATATTGGGAGGCTTCATAATCTGGAAATCGAGTTTGCTTATTGTTGAAAATTGTAATTTTCTTCAATTCTTAAAGTACACACTATAAAAAAGTTCCGATTCGTACACACTGAGGTAAAAAATACTCGGACTTCTGGAGCGACTATAATTCAGGATGTAATTCTGTATTTAAAGCAATTTTTTTTCTAATCTGCTGTGAATTTTTTTAAGAATACGATGGTTTTTCCAGAATGTTGTTATGTCCATATATCCATGTTATTTTCCAGCTGTATGCCTGCTCAGGGCTATTACAGATCCGATTTTGAAAAATTGCAGTTTTTTTGTTCGGGTCTGGCTGATTCAGTGTGTATGGTAAAGGTTAACATCTCTGGTGTAAGAACTGCCATTCAAAATGTTAAAATAATTTTTTAAGAATTTGAATTCATTTTCAATTTATAAATAAAAAAATATTTTTAGGCTGTAATAACTCGCCAAGTACATTTTAAACTTTTTAGTCGCTGTCGCTCATTTTCTAATTTCCACAGAATTTACCTTTAGAATGTGATGTATATAATTGATGTAGAATTATTTGAAAATGTTACAAACAATTGCACTAAATTGAAAAAACATTTTGCGACGTAACAATTTCCGATAATTTTTTCAAAAAAAAAAAAAAACTGTAGCAGACTACATAAAAAAACTAATATTGTTACTTGAAGTATAAAGACAATGTTAAGTGTCCACTTTTTCTGTAATTAAAGGCATCGAGGTGAAAATGCTTGCACGAGCACGTTAACGTAAAATTATTTTGACGCGTCCGTCGAAAAGTTCAAGTGTTCTTTGACGTGAGACAAATTTTGCTGGCATGCGAGTAAGATCCTGGAAAATTTCGTTTAATATTCATGGATATTAAGGAATTTGTGCTCTTGTGATGTATGAAGAGAGAAATAAACTCAAGGTGATATTGAAGTCACGTGAGTGCAAGAAAAACGGATGCAAAATAAATTCACAATTTTCTCCTCAAGAATATTTTGGAAGAAAACAAAAGACATTTCTTGTTGTCAAAAGGAGAATAATATCTGAATTTCTTAATATTCCATTTCCCAAAAAAATTTATTCTGCATCGTTATTACTGGTCAAACAACAAATATCACGTAGATTGAACGAATAAAATATGTTTTTTCGTAAACGAACTTCGTGGATGAATGCGGATATTTTTTATTCAATTTATATTAATTTATTGAACAAAAAATATATTTTCAATTTTTATTCGATTCTCTAGAGTAAATTTTTTTTTCAATTTTCGCTCCAAAAACATCAACTAAGTTTTAGAATTAAAAAAAAATTTTATTTTTATATCCAGGATCCGAAATATTTTTTCAAAACATGGATAATCGTATATTTTTACGTATCTCATAAACTTTGCACAATCTTACGAATTTGTGATGCGGCTTATTTTTAAAGTGCAGAAATATATGTACGAATTGTTAAATCGAAACGTCAGCGAATCGTCGTTTCCATTTACGTCCACGTTAATAATAAAAATGCCAAATCCGAGATTTTCGTTTAAAAATTCGATGACGCGCTCTCGTTCTCTTTTTTCGACCGCTAGCACACGTGTTTTGAAATATTAAATAATTCAATTCGAAAGATTTTCGCTTCTGCAAAAGTCTGATGCGAAAAATATCATTAAAAATATAATTTCGCAATTCTGAATATTTGAATTTGTCAATTTTGAAACTGTGCGTCTTATGCAATATATTAATCCACATAAGATATAGACGATGCAGATAAGTCGTTGACGAACTATAAAAAATGATTTTTTTGTTGTCAATTATCGCCAATATATGACCAATTCTTTTGGAAAATCGGATGCATACTTGAAATTGAATGTATTTTCTCTATTTTTATACTCTTAAAGAGCCCGAATTCACTTTTTTCTCATTAATCGGATTTTACATTTGTTCGCAACTTGACTCACATCACTAACCTCAAAATCTTCAACTCATCGGACCTCTCTCTCTTACTCACGCAAATAATGA
>JAPYYX010003266.1:0-12126 GCA_030522605.1 Cremastinae sp. B BG-2022a | reverse complement strand
TTTTCCAAGACCATAGAATAGTCATGTTGCAGAATGGCATCTCGAAGCAAATTACGAAGTCGATATCGAATTCGATGATGCACATAATCCGCCTCCAGGTAGAGATGAGCGTATCTTAAGGGGTAAGGCCACTGTAAATTTTTTGAAAAAGCGATTTTTTTTATTGGCTTCAAAAATAGTTTAAATCCTTCAGAATAAGAAAAAAAATGTCCGGTGCGAGAAAACTTTTTTTCTCGCACGGGAGAAGCAGTTTTTCTGGCACGGGAGAAGCAGAGGGCGTCCATTCGCAAAACTTTAAACGCGTTTTTCTCGAAACACGGTATTTCAAAATGGCACGCAGCATCACTCGAACAATTTTCATTTTTTTTTACTTGAAATTTTGACCAGACGTGAACATTCAGATTATCTTGAGAATGTCGATCGGGATTTTCATTAACTTTATTTATTGATTTTTTATTAACAAAAAACTAGCCGTTTTTTTCGTAGATTCAAAAGTGCACCAGTGGTGCTGCGTGCCGCGGAGCCCTGCAAGCAAAACATGCCTCGGGAAGATAGCTGTGGAACCGCCATTTTGTTTTTTTTCGCTGTAAAAAAATTTGATAACAAAGTTTAATGTATGCCCGATAAGAGCCTTAAAAGTTTTTTTCAATTACCTTCAATTTCGGAAGAAAAAAATTCGTGAAAAAACCTTTTTTTTCGGACCGTTACAGTGGCCTTACCCCTTAAAGTATGTGTACGTCAAACTTTAAACTCATTTATCTCGGCACGGTGCAGATGAAAGCAAAAAAGTATTCAACCGAATTACTTGGAATTTCTATATGTTTTTCACAACATGTATGGCTATCGCCGGAACTATAATCGTAATTTTATTTAATCAATTTTCTATTTTTTACACTAAAAAACTAGTAAAAAACCCGATTTTACGAACTTTTTTTCAAAAGCGCGCCATTTTGTCAATTTTTAATTTTTTCGATTTGATTTAGTTCCGGCCACAGCTGCACTCTCCCTAATGAAGAATCTTTTTCGATTTTATGTTTCGGATGAGTAGAAGTCTCGAAATGACTTGCACCGTCCGGGTCCGATTTTTTGAGAGGAAATTTTCAGCGGCATTTGTTTAATAATAAATAATATTGTCTTTAAAATGAAAAAAATATTGTATGTTCAATAAACGCAGTAATAAGCCTGACAAGTTGGAACATCGTTTTTTAAATCTTTAATGGCAAAAAAAATCATGAAAAATCCGTGAAAATAGGTGAAATTTTTTTCCTCTAGACCACCGTTCCCCTGAAACAATTTCATCTAAAATTTTTGTCTTTTAATCGATTAAAGAATAAATTATATGAAAATTGTTAATAAAACGTTAGCAAACTATCGAGGGTCATTGTAATTAATATGATTCAAAATTTCAACTTTTTAACAAAAAAGTAAAGACTAAATTTTAACAAGTCGCTGCTTTTGTCAGAGATTGTATCTCCAGTTCATCCTTCATAAAATAAGATGTTATCTTTTCTTGATTTCGCTCAGATATCATTAACTTAATATATGACCTTTTTCTATCACTTTTCTAGCTCAAATACTTTTCTTTAGAACTCATGCAAAGGAGAGTTAACTTCACCGCTTATGGAATGTTCTCATTGGATTGCAGTCTTATTCATTCGGTAAGAATAAAATAAATATGCTTATTGCAATAATCAATAAAAAAAATTTTAGTAATTCTTCCCCATTTGTTAGATTTTCAGCATGACAGTCACGTATCTTGTAATCATGATTCAATTTCAAATGTCCGGATTGAGAACTGAACGCCATTCAATGAATGTGACGACGCAACGGATATCCTGATTTTTTTTCGACCGATGAGTCTTTCGCAAGAAATCAAAAGTCAGGTTCAAATCGAACTAGAAAAAAAGAAAAAAAATTTTATTGTCATGTTTTATTTTTTTCATTTATTTTTACACGAAGCTCCAACATCCTGTTGCATCGATGTTATCTTCCGGTTCCTGAAATAATCACCAACTTACCCTGAACCTGAAAAAAAAAATTGTCTCGCGCGAACGAAAGTGCAAAACGATGTTAACAAAATAATATACATATATTGCAGGTGCGACTCTTCTTAGTCGCGAGAAACTTAGAAACTTCACTTTATCACCAGCGAATCGACGAAAATTAAAAATCAAAAATTGAATGTCAGGATAAAAAAACATAAACGAAAAAACCTCGAAGCACAATTTTATGTTCTCCGAATTTTTTCTGCTCGTCTGCATTCACGAAACTGCACTCGATTTAAAACGACAATTTTTTTTCGAATGACGACGAATTTTCTCGAAATTTCCTCGATTTTTTTTCGTTCCTCGAATTTCTTTTTCCTTTGCATTCACGAAACTGCACTCGATTGAGAAACTATTTTTTTTCCGAACGACGAAGAATTTTCTCGAAAATTCTCGAATTACGTTTTCCTCGTTAAACAAAATGAAATATTTTTTCTTCTTCATCACGATAAATAGAGGTAAAATATTTTTTTCCTTCTTTTCCTTTTTAAATCACTAATTCACGCATGCTGAATTTTTTCGTTTTTGTCTGGTAGAAAATTAAACACGATTTGTTTTTTTTGTCAGCATAAGTCGTATCTATTTTTTTCATATTTTTTTTCGCATTCAAACACCTACACTTGATCCACTGCACCTTGATTCGTGGACGGGCAAGGATCAATTTTCTTTACGATCGGATAGTTAGATGATCAACTAACCATCGATTCTTTTAGATAATTAATTGCATATTCTTCTAAATAATTATCGAATCATCTAGATAAATATCTAATGACCCAAGAGGTTAGATTTTTTCCTAGGTAATTAGATAATTACTGTTTTATTTTTCATCAATCCAGAATATTTTTTTTCCATCTCTCTTGATTTTTGTTTTTCACTGAAAGAAAAAGATCTCCCACCCGTCGACGAGAACACGACACTTTTTAAATACATCACTGTACACATTTTTTCAATTTTTTCCCCCAATTTTCAATTTTTTTTTTCGAATTTCGGACATAATTCACACAATTCGCACTTGAGCCACAGTCTCTGAACAGCACAAATGTGAATTTTTTTAAATCTCTCTTGTCCCAATTTTTTTCAAGCATTTTCTTCGGTTTGTTTTTTCAATCTTAGCCCTCGTGGCTCATTTCGCTCTTTTTTGTTATATCGAAAAACTACACTAGTCACGTTAAACTCTAAAAAAATGTGCGACAAACGGAGAATTTTCGAAACTAGTTCACTAGTCACTCAACTTTTGTGGTTTAAAAAAAAACAAGTTATGGGATTTTCGAAACTATTCCACTATCCACTTAAACTTTAACGTTAGAAAAAACAAAATTCTTATCGTGAAAAAGTCTGTTCGTATCATCACGAAAAAATCTTCTATTCTCCTCGCACTTGTCACCACAGAATTACGTTTTTTTTCTTTTTTAAATTTTTTATATCTCGCTCTTTACGTTTCTCGCTCGTAAGCGAATTGATTCACAGTTTTCGAGAGGCACGGCTAATCCGAAAGTAACTCACTCGAGCACGAGCACCGCGAGTCTTTCATTTTTCATCTCGCTTCGTTCTCTAGACGTTTCGTTTCTTTTAGTTACACGACACTTTCAATAGGCTGCGATATAATTCGTTCGGAAACGAATTTAACAAATGTTGACGCGATATATAAACTAATCTTAACTCGTATTTAACATTTCGCATTATTGGAGAAGATATTTCAATAGCTTGTGCAAGGAAAATCAATTTTCATACATTTTTTTTGTAAAAAAAAAATGTAATTTTTTCCGACACGTTCCCTGCACAATCCCTTTGCTATACAATAATTATTCGTCACTTTGAATTTTCTCCTCGAATCGTTATAATTCCAGAATCTCCATCCGGAAGACAGGAATGAAGATAAAAAAAAAGTTTTGTATGATAAAAAAAGCGTGCTCGAAAGTTTCTTGTAATAAAAACGGTATAGAGCGCGTGAACGTTTTAAGCGCTTCCGCCCTTAACGACGACGATGACGAGATGATCCTCCTTGAGTCCTTCCTCGCTGAGACTTGGACACGTGCGCTTGAGAAGCTCCGTGGAGAAGGCGCAAGGAGGAAAAGCGTAGAGGACTCCAGTGCCCTCGGTGTCTTTGTTTAGAAGCGATATAACTCCAGCGGCTTCTTTTTGCTTCAAATACGAAACTAAATTTCTGAGTGGTCGCGTTTGCACGTTAGCGTCCTCGTTGGTTATCGCAGCGCTGGAACCGGCAAGACCGAGGAAGATCGCGTGAGAGCTCGACGTTTGAATCCTCTTGGAAACATCATCGAGCTTCGGCTGATCGAGTCTCAACCTCTGCGTTATTCTCAGCATGTGTTTACCCTCCTCGTCCTTCATCAGAGCCTCGATAATGTCCGTGTCTCCGTCAGTGAGATGGAATTTCGCTGGAAACAATGAATTTTTTAGTATAAGAGCGCCTTGCCATACAGCGATCGACTTTCTCGCGACTTCGGCGAGCGTGCGCGACGCCGAGAGCATTCCGGTCCTTGCGGTTTCGGAATCGGAATCAGAGTCGATGTGCCGCCGCCTCGGTGATCTCGACCTCGAGCGATCGACTCCAGGTTCTCGTGAGAGAGATCTTCGGAGTCTCGGTGGTTCGTATTCGATTTCCGGTGGCGGTCGTCGGGAAGGCCATTCGGCTTCGTCTCTTGGATACCCTTCCGGATATCCTCGATAACTCGAAGTCGCTCCTCCCCTCGATCCACCTCCACGACGTTCGTGCCAGGACGCGGATGATCCTCGTCCCCGGAAAACGCCACCTCGAGGTCCGTAAGAGAATTCCGGCTCCGGTACGTAACCATCGTACGGTGAAGCATCGTACTCCAGAGGCGCTCTCTGACGGAATTCTCCTCCAGGACCAGCACCGCCTTCCTCTGGTGGGTATACCCGAGGCTTGTAACCTGTGCTCTGAGTCACGTCGGCAAAATCGACTCGGAGACGTCTGTCAGGGCCTCCTAGAGGAAATCCTCGCATCTCTTTGACCGCTGCTTGGGCTGCGTCGATCGAGTCGTACAATATATACGCATAGCTCTCCCCCTTAACATAATCAATTTTCTTTATAGCTCCGAATCTGTCGAATTCACGTTCCAATTGAGGAATCGATGTCCAAGGTCCGAGACCTCCGACCCAAATCTTAGTCGTCGGCGTTGCTTTTCCATATCCGATTTTACACTGGAATTTTCCTATGTACTGTCCAGAGAGCTCGACTTTGCATCTGTGAGCCATGTCCAGTGTATTAAAACGTACAAACGCGTACGCGTTTCCGGTTCCCGGTGGAGGACGCTTTATGTCGATGTCGTCGACGATTCCGTATTTCGAGAATATTCTTCGGAGCTCCTCCTCGGAGATGTTGATCTCGAGATTACCAGCGAAGAGTGTTCGGGTCGCCAGAGGATCGTCCTCAGGCTGAACGTGGTGAAGATAGTTGGGGAATTTGTCCTTCTTGTTCTCAATTCGCTCAAATCCGTGAACCGGATGACGGATCATCATGTGACGAGGTGGACCACCTGACGAAAACACAAATATTATTTTATTAAAAATATTACTATTATTCACGGCAACGGTGACTCTTTTTGTAGTTGAAACCTGGAAAGTATTTTAAGGTGGTTGATCAAGTATTCTGTAGTCAAATGAGAGTCCGCGTAAAAAGTTTTTGAAAAAGTTACTTTTTTCTGTTTCAGATCACAGGAAAAATAATTGTTACTACACTTCAAAATATTCCACCGAGAATTACTATCAAAAAGTTATCAGGAGAATAATATCATCAGCTGTTTTCATTCATGACATCGACATTTTCACGTTTTTTTTGTATTAAATCGCGTTTTCATCAAAAAATAGTCCGGCAACGTGCATTTTATTAGACTCTAATGGAATCTTTGATGTTTAGTTGAGATAAAAATCGAAAAATTGTAGACCTGTCTGATCTAGAAATGTACTTAACCTTCAATTAAACGCGCTTATTTAGCATCGCGCCATAAGACGCTGTACAAATTTCCCATATTTCGAAATTAAATTTCTCAAAAAATCGGTCGGTAAGGCATACTTTTTTTTGTTCTCACATGTCCAGTTTCATCTGAATTATAACATATTTTAAATTCAGATTTTTGTCTAATATCATCGATGTTTGATCAACCCCCTTAAACCGGGCAGTTACAACTGAATTGTATAGAATGAACGTTTGTGACGATAAAATCTTTCACTTGAGTAAGTGAAAGATTTTAATAAGCTTTAAAGATTTTAATAAGCTGCGCCTTGGTCTTCCTCGATGAAAAAGAGCCTCTTTAAAATCGTCTTTATCACCATTGCTGTTATAGATCATAGCAACTACTCATTAAATAAATATAATTTTATGATTTACTATTATAAAATAATTCGTATAAACTAGGGTGTACCATTTTTAGGCAACTTTTTTTTCGACCATAAAACAGGTTAATAACTTGGTGGAAGGTTCAAAAAGAAGCCTGTTAAAAGCGTAGTTTTCAATATTAATATTTGGAGGTGCCTGTTCTTAATTTTATATTTTCCATATAAATTACATGCAAAATTTTAAAAATTTTTGTAGCTCAGCATTTGGGCATCATATAAATAAGCCAACAGTATATCGTATAGGGATTTAAACGCTCTACAAAAAAGCCCTCTTACACTTTTTTTGATAGAGATAGCCATTACAAAGATATTTAAACCTAAAATCCCAAATGTATCAAGCTCTGACTTTTTTGTTATTAAATCGATACTTATCATTTTATTATCGTTTTAAAAATTATTTTTAATCAGAAAACTGATTCTAGTACATGTGCTAATATTTTCGTGAAGCTAAAAAAAAGATTCACGTTTCATTTATTATTTTTTAAAATTTTATTTACTGCACAACAATTATTTTTTATTTATGTTAAATCAATTTCATCGTTATTTCAAGTACTCAGAAAGTCCTTCAGAATTTATTTATTTCATATTGTAACAAAGTCTCAAAATTTTGTTACAATATTAAATAAATAAATAAATTATGAGCACTTTGAAATAAAAATGAAATTGATTTAACATAAGTTAAGAATAATAGTTGTACAGTAAATAAAATTTAAATAAAAATAATGAAACGTAAATATTTTTTACCTTCATGAAAATATTAGCATATGTACTAGAATCAGTGTTCCGATTAAAAATAATTTTTAAAATGATTAGTATCGGTTGAATAACAAAAAAGTCAAAATTTGATACATTTGGGATCTTATAGGTTTAAGTATCTTTGTAATGGCTCTATCCGTCTGCATCAAAAGTGTAAAAGAGCTTTCTTGTTGGGCGTTAAATTCGTTACAAGATTATACTATTGGCTTATTTATGATGCCCAAATAATGAGCTACAAAAATTTTTTTAATTTTTCAGGCAATTTATATGGAAAATGTAAAATTAAGAACAGGCACCTCCAAATAATAATATTAAAAGCTCCGCTTTTAACAGACTTCTTGTTGTACCTTCTACCAAGTTTTAAACCTGTTTTTTGGTTGCAAAAAAATAGTGGCCTAAAAATGACACCCTAATCAACACGAAAACATGAATCTTGATAATTTTTTAAATATAAAGACCTCCGTAGTGATGAGGAGGGCCACCTCCCGGATGATGCGGATGCGGAGGACCGTGATGCATGGGCGGTCTAACAAAATCATGATGGGGTGGTGGAATGGCCTCTCTTCTGAGTTCCCGATGGGCTGCGAGTCCGACCGGTGGTCCCCCGTAAACTCTCTCGTAACGCTCGATCGGCCTGTGTCTTTCTGCCGGGCCAGGCGACCTGGCGTAATAACGCTCATAATCCGGCGGCGTCATTGATCTCGGTCGACGATACGTTTCAGCTCTTTCGTAAACAGGCTCGACGATTGCAACCTTATCGTATAAAATGATTCTCGGTTTTGCATGCTTCGCGTCCCTCGCGTCCTCAGAATTTCTGAAGCAGACGAACGCGACGCGCTCGTCAAGCTCGTGCGAAATTTTTATCGAGAAATCTCCAAATTTTTTGTATTCCCGATAAATTGTGTCCTTTATTATCTCGTCGCTAGCTTTTGGATTGATCGAGCTTACGCACAGGACTTTATAACTGTAAGGACGCTCAGGTGGTAATTCTCTCGACGTCGCCCGGAGATAATCCTCACGATGGGAATTCGCCTCGACATAACGAGCATGAGATGATGCACGAGGTGGAAGACTCGGACTCCTTGCGCCACGGCTTCGACGTCTCATTCTGTCAGGAGTTATTCTCTCATCACTCGACTCGTCGTATCTGCGAAACAATAATCCAATTTTAGATGTCTGAATCAATTTGTTTTCATTCCCTCATTGTCACTCATTTTCTCTCTACATGAAGGTGATGAAACATGTTTTAGTTACAACGGTTTCTTGTTTTTTTTTGTTCATGTGCTATTTTAATTTCATCAGTAAGCTATCTCATTATTTTCAAAAAAATATTTGTGGTTTTATTTCCTTTTTAGTATATCTTCAATTTGATATTAATTTGCTCTTGTTGGTCATTTATCATATTCCAAATTTTATGATATTTTCATTTCTTAGCCCTTTCATATAGATTTGTCTATATCTTTGTACTGTACCCCAAAAGGGTGTTGAGTTCCAAATCGCAAATGATGCTAAAATTCTGAAAATTTTCCTTGTTTTTGTGTGAAGTATTTAAGATATCGTGTAAAAATTTAGCACGATTAGAAAGCTGCCCGAACCATTCAAAAGTTAATCCTCACTCGTCAACTTTTGTAAAAATTATAAAAATTTATTATTAAAATTTTTTTACTATTTACGATTTTTCAATCATTAACATGCAGAAATACGAAACTTATTTTCACATTTACGTGGTTAGAATATTAATGTGAGTATTTATCAATTCCGATAATATTCAACTTTTGGATCGTACGGTAGGTAGTCCAAATCTTTAAGCTTATAAACTTGGCAAGCTCGACTTTTTTCATTATTCGAGTCTCATAACTAAAATTTATCTGGACTTGATGTTCTGAAAACGAGATACATCCTTACTGCTTCGACAACTATTAACACAATTGTGTATACAGAATAATAATAACCACCCATATTTGTTTTGTGCCTTAGAAGGATCATGATACACTCCAGGCTTCGACTTCTCTATTGTTGAAAATAAATAAATAAATGAATGGCAGTCACGTGACCATCTAGATTTTGTAAATACGGATGTATCAATTAATAAATGAATTTTCATAAAAAATTGGACCGCATCACTGTTTTTTAGATGAAAAAGAATGTATCACTGTTTTTTTGAGTTGAATTTTTCAATATTGAGAAAGAATTCTGTAGAAAAGTCACATATGCTCAGCGCGAGTGAAAATTTTTCTCTACAAATTTTTCCCTCAAAATTGAAAAATTCAGCTCACAAAAGAGGTGATACATTCTTTCCGATCCAAAGAATGGCGATACGATCCAATTTTTGATGACAATTTATTCATTGAATGATAAATCCGCAATTTACTAAATCTGGGTGATCACGTGACTACCATTGCTCTTAAGCTTATGAACTCGGCAAACTCAACTTTTTTCAATGCTCGAGTTTGATAACAAAAATTTATCTGGGCTCGATATTCTGAAAACGAGATACATCCGTACTGTTTCCACGAATATTAACAGAATTTTGTACACAAAATAATAACCACCCATAATTGTTTTACATCTTACAAAGATCATGATATGCTCCGGATTTCGAGTTTTTTATTGTTGAAAATAAATAAATAAAGTTTCAAATTATGACTCTAATTTTTTGGTTTATGTTATTTGCTTTTTCATAATCGTGGTATGATATTATTGGGTTTAAACCATGTATTATTATTTTCAGCACTATTTGCATAGCATCTTTTTAGCATTGTGACTTTTATATTGATGAAAATAAATAATTAAGTTTCAAATTGTGGCTCTATGTCTTTTATTTTACTTAATTCGTTTTTTCATAATTATGGTTTGATATTATTGGGTTTGAACCGTACATTATTATTTTGAGCATTATTTACATAGCGTCTTTTCAGCATTATCACTTTAATTCCATCATCTTCAAATTCACAAATCGAAACTGTTTTTTTTTTTAATATTTTTTTACGTAGAGAGGAATAATTTTTTTCTATTTATTACAATTAAATTCGTGATTGCATTATTGAACAGGTGTTTTTGTCACTTTCGACCAGGTTCTATGTAATTCTTTTGTTTTTACGGTCTAATTTTTTGTTTTTCATTTTAGTAGAGCGATTTCGATTGTTGAGATGAAAAAAATTGACGAAACAAAAATCGGAGTAAATTTTTACGTTCTCTTTGGGGCGTCTTGCCGAGATGAAAAAAAAATGGCGGACACTCGACGCGTCGCATTTGTGCATTTTTTTTTTGTTTTTTAGAGTTCGGACAAATTCGTTGAGGAAAGATTATTCGTTATTTATTTGAGGTTGGAAAAGTTGAAAAAATGTTTTTGACATACCGGCCCATTGAGGAACGTGTTCTTTTAACGCGGGGCGGTGGCGTATCGCGACTCGAGCTGCGCTTCATGTTGTTACGGATCTTAACCGTGATCTTGTGCCGGTCGTCGCGCGGAATCCCAATCATCAACGCTGCTGTTTTACCCTAGACGGTGGGCGCGCTTTATAGAGCCAGGGTTTACACGATATTTCTCCTCTTTGTTCTCGAACGAATTTTCTTCCTGTGCTTTCCTATTTTTCCTTAAGAGAACGCGAAAATTCGATTATTTCGTGCCACAGTAGTAAGAACGTCGCGTATACTCTACGGGTCGATACAATACTGACGAGACGGAGAGACGCAAAATGGCGACGGAAACGATGAGCATGAGCGGATGCACAGTGCCACCTTTAGGTGAGAAATTCAAGTTTTTATTACAGTGTTAGGCGATAGCGGAAAAATTCAAACGTCAACATGCATAAGAGAAAAGTTATTTAATTTCGTAAATGCAACGAATTCATACTATTAATACTATTGAAAGATTAACCCTTCGTACCCGGTGCGTAGAGAGAATCTCTCACACTCATTTTAAAACTTTTTTTCCTCTTTAATTTCAAATAGAATGGTTTTACTTGAAAATTTGTTTACCCTCTCAGAATTTTATGCTTTATAGGATAGTCAATAAGATATTCTGAAAAACTTAAAATTATAAAGTAAAAAAAATTTTTTAAATAATTGTGAGAATTTTTCTCATCACTTCAGTAAAGTCGGTGACAAAAAAAACCTTCGTTATATGTATATACTTCATCGGTTATTTCCGTAGTTTCCAGTCGCCGTATTTAAATACAATAAATAAACTGCATGAATAAAAATTTTTTTGATAATATTTTCTAACCAAAAATGCTACTATTTTTTAATTAGTCACATTAAAAGTGATAATTTTTTCTACTAATAAAAGTAAACTACCATAATAAAATATACTATAATTATAGTTTACATAACATATTATTTCATCAAATTTAAAATTTCGCCCCTGCGCAAATTAGAAATTTCGATTTTGGCGCTTGAGCAATAGCGTGTGAGATTTTCTCTTATCACAACGGTCATGATGTTCATACGAAAGACAACAGGTACGAAGGGTTAAGGTGATGTTTAAGTGTCTTATATCGTGTGAAATCGAACTTTGCTATTTTCTCTGAAAATTAACAATTTTTCGAAGAAAAAAAAGAACCACGTCGTTCTCTGCCTGTGAAAGAATAATGTGGTTCTTTTCTTTTTTCTAAAATATCAAAAATCTCTGAGAAAATAGCAAATCCCCCGAGAAAAAAAAAATATATTAAATTAGATATCGGATTTGGTCGTATATAATTTTACATATAACATTTCATTGAAAATACGTATTACCAATTTTTAGCTTTTTTAAAATTATATATAATTATATACGTAATTTGAACAATAAAGTTTTAGCATATATAATTATATCTATTTATATAGATTCATATGTAATTGCATATAAATGTATATACAGTGAAACCTGGATAAGTGGGACCTGGATAAGTGGGAAACCTCTATAACTGAAACTCATACTCAGGTCCCGGCACCTTCGAACCAAAAA
>JAPYYX010003265.1:0-11646 GCA_030522605.1 Cremastinae sp. B BG-2022a | reverse complement strand
TGATGTGAATACACGATTAATGTATATCGAAACGAAACGACCTTTTATTACTTGGCGTACTTTTTTTACTTTTTGAAAAAAGTGTTTTTGCCAGATTTTGTTAACCTTGAAAAGTTACGATAGCTGTAAAAAAATCGACGACGTAGAAAAATAAGTACATACTGCGCATTGAAAAAATAAAAAGGATGGCGTGTCAAATTACTTAAAAGGTCATAGGATCCTTGGATTCTTAATTTTTTCACCTCAGTAATCATCCCGAATCTTCACTATTCTCGTCATTCAGAAAGAATCATTCAACGACCCTGCTAAAAATTCATCTATGCTGCATATCACATCCTTTCTCTTCAAAACACATAAATATGCAGTTAAAAAATTACAATGAAGTCATTAAGAAACAACGTAAACTTGCAGCGTAAAATTTCACCAAAAATCCAAAATTCTTGTAATGTAATTCTAAAGAGAGTGAAAAATACATATTGAAATACTTATAAAAACACTATCAAGATGGTGTAAAAAAGGGGGCAAGTACATTTTTTCATAGCATTATGGTAAATAGTAGAGAGATTGTCGTAACATTATAAATCCACTAAATAATAATTAAAATTAGTATTTTTTAAAAAATTTTATTGTCTAATATTACCGTTCTCTGATTGAATTTTTATATATTTATAAACTCATTGATATATTTTTTAAATAATTTTAATTATTATTTAGAGGATTTATAATGTTACGACAATCTCTCTACTATTGACCATATAATGCTATGGAAAAATGTACTTGCTTCCTTTTTTTACACCATATATTGATGGTGTTTTTGTGCGTATTTGACTTCTTTTTGTAAAGATTCTCTTGATGCCATTTCAAAAACAAAAAAATTTTTGTTATTGAAAATTTTGAATTTATTGGTCTTTTTATTGTTGTTTTATATTTAATTATTATTATTATTATTATGTCTTATTTTTATGGATAATTTTATATGTTGAGGAAGTTTTATTATATTGACATTAGCAACAAGAAAAAGAATATGAAAAAATATAACCTTCATAACATCGAAATTGAATCTTCGAACATTTCGCAAATTAAAACAAAAAATTAACTTTCTATCCATCGTGGTGCTGCTAAATCGAAGAATACATATATCAAAGTATCGTATTTTTAGTCGTCGCAAAACTATTGCATTGAGTAAAAATTCGTTTTATTTCAATCACGAATTCGTGAATGACCGATCATGGCAAAGATCGCCGAAATAAAGAGAATTTGACGTTCAATTTTTGACGTGTGCACGATCGATGGTGTGCAAAGAAATTCTGATGCGAAAAATTTTGACAGCTAAGAGCTGAAAATTTCGATAAAATGAATGATTTTACGATTAATTTGAATGCCTTAGACGCAAGCAATCGCAGTGATTTTTTTTAATCGAAAGAGAAAAAAAAATCTGGGTTCTTAGATTTTCGAAACATTCTTCCACAATTTCAATAAAAATAAATGTTTTCGACGATAGCAAAAGCGCTTGTCTTCGCGTATAGATAGTCGCGGTCGCTTGGCCGATTGTAATATTTTTCTGATTAATTTTTTTTTTTGAAAATGTACTTGCCTCGAGTCTTTACCGCGACTCTTGATAGCCCCAACAATGAGCAATGAATTTCGAAGAAAGGGATGAGAAAGCGTTGGCCATGCATGAGAGCAGGATTCAAGCCTCTCTAGCCTGGGAATCTCCGATTTCCTGATAGCTTTTATGGATATGTTTCATGTTATGTCCAAAGAGGACGAGTGAAGGACCAGACAAAGAGCTCGAAGAGCCCTATATAAAAAAAATGGCTGAGAATAGAAATTTCGACGATGATTGACTCGTTTTCTTCGTATACGCACAGTTGTCAGTGATAAAATCGTAGTCATTGCTTTATCAAACCATATCCGTCATGATTAGTCAAAACTGAATAAATTTCGATTACAAGCATGAAGTCAAGATAAAAAAGGTTCATAACGTGGAATAGGTTCGAATGAATCAAAGAAAGGATATGTTTGATTATACCTGAGTAAAGTAATTCTAGTTATCCAACGAATTAATTTCTTTGGCTATTCAGAGATGATTTTTTAGCAAGAAGTGAACTTAGAATAAGATTTATAAAGAGTCATCACAACAGCCTAAATGAGATGAGATCGAATGAGACAGATGTATGCGAAGGGACGGATTGATGAATACAGATAACCTCATTTTCGTTACCCATCGTCCCTTTTTCTTAGCGTTCAAGTATAGGGACAAGCCCGTTCCATATATTAGGAACAAAAGCTGATTTGCTGTTCAAGTACCGGGGCATGTGCATGCTCGATCGTTTCAGTACTTATCCATCATAAATAATTGTCAAAAACAAAACATTGTATAGGTTTTGAATCGAGGAATGTCTGAGTAATTATTTAGTTATGAATTAAAAAGTGTATTTTTTGAAATATTTTTTAAATCCGAGTAAAGTCGACAGAGACCTTGGAAGTTGCACTGTATTGGGATATTTACCTTACGGATTGTTTGGCGAAGATTGTAAATGTTGTGAATTTTCGGGGTACACAAGAGCGTTACGTATACATGTCAGCGAAAAAGCGAACACGCGGCAAGGGACTCGGTGAACGGTCAAATGCATCGGTAACCGCAGAAGCGCGAGATCGAGCCGTGCAATGGGAGTTGCGCAGTGAGGAGCAGTCTCTTTTCTTCCGTTATCCGAGTGACTATCCACTGGTAGAGCGTTCTCTTTTCCTCCTTCCTCTTTCCTCATCTCCTTCCCTATTGGATTCTGTCTCATCTTAAACTCGGAGTTTTCGCTTCGTAGTCGCCTTGCTCTCCTACCTCCCGGGCATACTCGAATGCTAATGGGAGATGCGATGCTCGATGGCAAACGAAACATTCCAGTGGATTGGAGATCCCGTATCAGCGACCCTGTTCGTTAGCCACGCCGGAGACTCGCCGGAGTTTGCTCGCTCTGTGTACGTTTGCTCTTCTATTCTACGCTCGCTGCAATTCCATCTGTCTCTCCTTCTTGTTCTCTTTTCGTTTCTCAGTCTCCCTGTTCTAGCTAGTACCGCGCGTGCGAGCTCGCTCTCTACCTATCTTTACTCTCTTATTTCTTTCTTTCTCACCTCTTTCCCCCCTTTGGTGCATTACAGCTCGCTCTCCTTCCTCTTATTTTTCTATTGCCTCCTTTTCTCCTTTTGGCCCGCAACTCCTGGCAGAATAATCCTCCGGTCAACGTTGTCTCTCCCGTTCCTCCTTCCTCTCCTCCTGTCTCCGCTTCCGACTGGACAATTAATAGACTCTCGAGATTCACTGGAAGAAGGATTAACGTTCGCGTTTACGCGGACATCTTCCCCGGTACAGCGTATCTTAGCTCGGCCAATGAATTTCCAGCCACTGTGCGTGCATACGCTTCCCAATACGTATTTGGGTCTGCTGGATAACGTATGTAAAATAGTCAGCGCGATGCGAGCAGAGGCGTGTCCGATTGCGAATTGCTTCGACTACTGTGAAATCTGTCTTGTCTCGATCCGACGCCGCACGAACGCTGCTATCGCCTCCCGACCTCTCTTCCGTCATCAATTTTACTTATTTTCCGCACAGCGCGGACTCGCAATTTGTCAAGGATCATTTACTTAGCTTCTTTCGATGTGTCGCGAGAAATACGGAATTCTATTCTATATTTGTCTTCTTCGTTTCTTCTTTCGACACCTCTTTCAGAGTTCGAAACAGTTCGGAAAATAACGTCTGATGGGTATATCAGTCTTTCGACACGTCTTCGAGGCAGAGTAATAATTCTTGTTACCCTTCATACTTACAAATATATGTATTTTTCCTCCTATTCAACTTCTCTATTAGAAAAACATTGGTACTGTTAAGGATGTACTGGAGATAACTCGAAACGGTGGTAAAAAATTGAAATTTTGACCAGTCACTGTTGATGGAACTCTAATGGTTCTTTGCAAATTTCAACTCAACTCACTAAATCGTTGGAAAGTTAATAAATTGAATATTAAACATATCGTTATGCAGATTTGTCGAAAATGAAATTATAATAAATTATAAATATCTAAAAAACCATAGTACTTATACTAGTAATTTTTTTAAACAGGATGTTTAAATAATAAATTATCTCTGCTAAATTTCATTAGCTTGTACAACTATACAGTTTTTATAAACGAAATTACACTTACGACAAAAAACGAATGTACTTCTCTAACTGTACGTCGAAATTGATTAAAACGATGAGGTTTTGTTGATAATTTTTTTCTACTATCAGTACTCATGAAAAATGTTAATAACCGAGTTTAAACAATTTTTTCCAAAATTTTTGATTTTTGATTTTTAATTGCTTAAACAGAGTAAATAAAATGAAAATTTTTGATGAAAATAATAGGAAACCTATGTATATTAAGTACCATTCGAAATATCAGAATAAAAGAATTTCAAAAAATTTCAACAATCTAACATAACAATAGAGACTACATTTTAACAATTCAGTATGGAAATGTTATGTCTATTTGTCAGGGATTGTGCCTCCAGTTCATCCTTGACCATTTTGACTAATATTTCTATACGGAAAAGAGTCGACAGTATCAAAAACATCTGCTTCAAAGCATTTCTACTCTTATACATCATTACTATATACAAAACGCTTTTTGCCAATGCCAAAACTATTCAAATTTTTCTACTTGGCAGAAGTAATATTCTCCTCGTTATTTTTCGACTCGGAAACATTTGTTCTCCTCAATTTCTCTACTAGGAAGACATTGTACTTTCTTACTCCTGTATATTCCTGTTTTTTAAAACAGATCAATGTAAGAAAAAATCGCCACTCTGCGACGCTTCCGGAATATGGAAAGCTTCTAGCCCCTGTCTTTCGCTTTTTATGAAGAGGATAAGAATAGGAAATTCGACGCACGCCACGTTAACGAGCTACGAAGCTGGAAAAAACGAATGGCAACTTATATGAGGCAGTGACGAAGGACGTTATCTTCCCGGTCTCTCGAGAGTCGTTCTTTTTTTCCTTTCCTCTAACCTGGCTCGCTTATCGTCACGCTCTTTAGCTTCCTCGTGCTCTTGCCGCTTCGACTTGCTCTCTTCGATTCTGGCGTACGTATAGGCTCGAACGGGCATCTCGCGGTGGCCGCCTCGATTATCTGGAATGTGCCTCATCACGGGAGTTAATGATTTCACCCTGAGCGAGCGCATATACGCCAAATCGAGTATAGTTTCTACGTTCGTCTCTCAGGGAAGTGTCTCGAAGTGATCATGATGATCAGAGACTCGGAAACATAATCAGGCAAATCGATTTTGGACTCGTTATGGCCTTAGCGATGGGCATTGTCTCGGACAGGATGCAACAGGCGGCTTACAGTACGAGTTATTATTGCGATAATATCTTGGAGCGAGTAGCAACGAATTGATCAGAGATGCAGAATAATGCGCTCTCATAGACTGCTCGTATCTAATACCGCGGTGGTTGGACATAAATAAAAATAAGTGCAATATACTCGCGGAGAGTATACCGTGGGCGGTGCCGAGGCTATTCCAATTCGCTGTAGCAACGCCATAAAATTGCCATTTAATTAATTCCACAAGCAGCGGCGCATTGCACAACGACGGGCCACCTGGCTAACCGCGTGCCCGCCTCGTGGAAAACAAACTCCGTCCGAGTCCTGGAAAACGTCGTTTCATTTCCGTAGAAATTAATTTCTTTAAATTATAACATAACAGGTACTCTGACGATTACCCGAAACGGCCTTTGAGCTTCCAACGAGAGCGTGCCGTTTTTTGGAACTCCATTCTTTGCCACAACGATTTTTTTCGGGCTCGAATCTTTTTTCCTTTATTGAACGATGCATAAGGAGTCGAGACTATCGAGAGGACCGATAGTACCGTTAGATCGTAGATACGATTATGCAGTGCAGCTCTAGACACATTGATAATGCACCGTTGCAAATCGCATATATCCGCTCTCGCGTATAACTCTCGATCGGAGAAATAAGAGTGCTCACTTGCTTCGCTTATGCATCGTCGAATGAGAGAAGTTAAATGAAAAAAGGATCAGCGAGGTGTGTTCAGAGTTGCCGTGAGCGCGGGGATAGGCACCGAGACCCCATGTGGATTAACGCGAGAGAGATTTACGTCACAATGAGCCGGACAAGTCGGCCACCTGCGCGAACTCCCGGGTAACCAGCCGCCCCCTGCAGTAAGGTAAATACTATTCTGTGCCCGTCCTATATCTCTCCGAATTACATCACGTGCACTCGTATATAGACGTAAGCAATCTTTCCGTGCTTGTTTTATCGTATCACTTCTAGCAGGCCATCTGGCCGGTCAACACGCAGAAAAAACCACAGCCGAGTGATGAAATCCAAGACCTTTGCGCTCGCGAGATTTAAGGATGTATGCCCAGTCAAATTCGCAATACATCTATTCGTTTTTATAAACTGATTGTTGTATAACATAGCAATGATGATCTAATTTTTTATTGATTAAAATTAAATATGTATAGGAAATCAGGATGAAACAATTTACATTAAAAAATGATTAGTACCTCATTTGATGGAGACTGGCTAGTCTCTGGGCTCTCAAATATCTATTTAAAGAGCAGTTATGATACCAGTTTCTCGTTTTATTGAGTTTTCTCAACAAATACCCTTATATGTTTTTCAATTTTCATACTTACACGTCACACATTTTATTTTCTTATTTTGTTCCGTATTAAACAACTTTCGATACAAATAATACAGGCGATTAGATGGTACTTCAAACATATGTATTACAATACATTAATACTATAAAACGACAATAACACAACAATGTATTTATTCAAATTCAATGTTCGAAGTAACATTTGCTGTATTTTGGGCATAAATCCTTAAATTCCTATTATGGAGACAAATTTGAGTTCTTAGATATTTCGTTCAATTCTGGAAACTGCATTCATTCAATGCTTTACCGGAAGCGGATAGAGATGATGCCCGGAAAATATAAGACGAGATAAAATGAGTGAAGGGAGGATGCAGGAAAAAAGTTCATACGGTTTCCCCGGTAGATCCTAGAGAGAGAGAAAATTCATACAGCGAGACATTGAACTACGCATCAGTCAGGTTTGCGAGGAGAGAGAACAGCTTGTGCACGGCTTCCTGAGCCCCGGAGCACGAAACCGCCCACCGGTATTCACCGGCGTAAAAAGACAGAGAAAGAGGTGGAGTGTGCACGAGGAACGGCAGAAGAGCAGAGAGAGAGAAAGAAAGTGGCCACTTCGAGCCGAGATATGTGAACAGTGCAATGCGCTCATATAGCTAGGGCATTAGTGAAGAGAACGACGAGCGAAAGAAACGCTTCTGCGAGCGCGCAGCTTCGGATTACACATTCAACGTGCACAATGCGTATGATATCACAGATGCTATCTTTCTGGCGCACGAGAATACGAGGGAGAAAGAATCGAGGAGCATACAGCGAAGAGACATCAAGGAGGACGGAGAAACCGAGATAAACAACGGGAGAGAGAATGAGATTGAGAGAGAGAGAGAGAGAGACGAAAGGGAGATATATATTTTCTGTACACAAGGAACCTGGACCTGCGCAACTCTCGAGACGGAAGGCGCGCCGGGGGACTCCGACGTCTTCTTCTTCTTCCTCCCGCTCTTCATATTCCTCTTCGCATTATGCTTCTCGGGTGTCTCTGAATCGGACTGCTACATTTTTAGAATGACGCGCAGCACGAACAATTAATAGTACAAATCTGGATTATAAATGTGCTCGATGGAGTATATCGTTTCGAGTTATGTACTCGACGAAACATGTGGCTAGATACGAGTGTCGAGATGTGTAGTTGTGTCTTGCAACTTTATTTTTCAAGCTTCACTCCTGTAAAAAGACATTAATTTCGGTTATTTTATTTTATCAAGTTTTATCATTCTCGACGTTAGAATGCGATTCAGACATTTTCCCCATTAGAAGTTTTGTAGGGATAACCCGATTCCACGTAAGGTTCTTGCAATGTTTTCGAAGGGTGACCCAACATCAGATATACCTTGTCATGAATGTTTGATCGGGTTAACCACATCAGGACAAACAACTTCAACAAGTTAACAAATCAAACGTTTGGGTGTCTACTTCTAACATGGTTAACCTAATCAGGAGCTGGTAAAATGATTTATTTTTGTTATTTAAAATGGAACGTTTTTGCTGCATCGGACTGACGAAGGAAATGATCAGGTAGTCCTGATCAGGACCTTATAGTATTCTTGTCTGGACAAACCAACCGTTTGGGTCTCAATTTCTTACACGGTTAACATAATTAGGACCTGATAATGATTTATTATTATTTAAAAAGGAAAGTTTTCGCTATATCGGGTTGATGAAGGAAATGATCAGGTAGTCCTGATCAGGACCTCGTACATAATAGACGTTACATTCTTACAAGGTTCTGGTCTGGTTTATTCGATCTATATAGTCCGGACCGCCGGGTCAACTTGATCAGGTCCTTCAAAAAACCTGACGAAAATTTCTAGTCGGGTTATCGCGAGATGAAAATAATGGATGAATGGAACGGTGGATAAAATATGTTTACGGTGCGGAGATCTTTCTTTGATCAACGTTGCATCATTATCACGAGAAAAGTATGAAACCCGATGGATGGAAGTATGAAAGCGTTTCTGGAGTGTCTTTCTGGTCGGAGCGCGTAAAAATAGCGTTTGCATGCCAACGGAGCATTACAGACGCGCTATTAATTGCTACCACACGGCGTATGGTTCATAAAGGAGAAAAGTCATACGTACACGCATACGAGTACGTAAGTTGCGCTATCGGTGAAATAATAAATACGCGTGGACAGAGACCGGACATGGGAGCAGAGAAAAAGAACGTTTGGACGAGGGCGAGGGCAGAGCTCGCGTGGATCAGCGATCTTGCGTGCCCGGCACGGTGTATTTAACGAAGGATATCTTTACGTCCCGAAAGAACTGGATCGAGTTCACAAATCACTCTTGTAAGAGTGTTATTACATTTAACACGCGCTGATGCGGAATATAATTTTCAAGTATCAACGACGACGATATTCCTGACTGTTTTTATACCATCCGCAAACATTTTTTAGCGAAAATTGTAATCAGAATCTTTCTACCATTGATAAATGCGACTTCTTTATCTGTTAACTAAATTATTTCTCAAATGATTTCGGAGTCCCGAGCGGAGAAACTTTCTCTCCTGCCTGTTTATTGAGTGCCAACTGTACTCGAGTTTAATTATAACCGTGAGGGGATGTATGTATTCGCGTCCGTGTGCTGGATGAACGTGAGGTGGTTCCTCGGCTTTAGTAGGTGGCGTGTTGGCATGTCATGGCTGAGTGTATCTTACACGTTAATACACCTGAGGGCGATCAGCGGGCGTTCTTGTATTCCGTTACCGTGCAGAAGGAGATTCTCTCGGTCCGTATACGAGTGAAATCTCGGATGAGCGAGTAGCGGAGTAAAAAAGAATTGCTGCACACGATCGAAGGAGAGAGAGAGAGAGAGAGAGAGAGAGAGGAATTCATGAAAAAAGCCTGGTAGATCTTGCCGTCTGGATGCCAACACCGGAAGAAGCAGTCTCTCGTCTTTCGAACGTCCTTACTCCGCAAGAACTCGGCTCATCGCCGAAGAAACAAAAGTCCTTACGGCTTCTCGTGGAAGGAAAAAAATAGAGAGCAAAAAGAGAGTATATATACTCCTCTCATCGCTATGTAGGCTTTTCGCATCCGTAGAGAAGTTGCCGAGGCGGAACAAGGTGAGCTCGCGGTGAGGATGCCGAGAAGAAGAGGGTCGTAGCGGGTTCGTGCGAGGGTGTTCGGGATCGTGTCAACGATAGAGTAAATTTACGGCGGTCACCGAGCGAATCCATTTGTTTCATCTGCATCTGCTTAGCACGCTAATGTAACCCTCCTGTCTTATTTATATATATTTCTCCCTACTTGTCTCAAACGCGAGGCATAATGCATCAAATCGACTTGACTGTCTCGGAGCATTTTTTAAATCAAACGCTGTAGTTTGTTCTTCACTCCTATCAGTTATTTCTGTGACGATTCGGAAAAAGTCGTTCGTTCGTTGGACGAAATTGTAGTCTTTTCCTCAACTGTGATATAAGAAATGAATCGAAAACTGTAGTAATCGAGGATCTCCGAAAATTCCCGAAAATTGTCTGAATTCGAGGATTTTCCGTCTCGATAGTCGATCTAAAATCTACAAAAAAGAACCGGACGTCTTCTCTCTCTCTAAATATGTAATAAGTTTTTATTTGAATTCATATAAGTTCATTTTCATTAATTTTCACAAAAATTAATTTTCCTCGCAGAAATTTATTTTCCTGGTTCTGCTAAAAATAGAATATATATTTTTATTAATGAAATTTATTTTTCTTCGTTGGTGACTATCATCGGGTGATCACACAACCTCATTCAATTTTTCGAGAAATAAATATTTCCAGGTTTCCGCTTTGTAATAGAGGTTTGCCATTTTGCGAATGTTTTCACCTATTTGTTATTCGTTCTCACGTATTTAGATCCAGCGGAGCGTGTACGGAGTACGCATTTTCCATGCGGTACTTTCCTCGAGGAGAGAGTATGAGATAAAAAAAGAGGAAGGATCTGAGGTGTATTGTGAGGATTTAGCGAGAAAAAGGGCCTTTTGCGAGAATAATGGTGACGTACCGTGTAGGAAGTGTTTCATCAGAGAGCGCGATCTTCGCGTCTTTCTTGGTAGTTTCTTCGTTTCGCACGAGAGCCCGGGGTCCAGGCGGTTAATAAAGTTGCGAAGAGGCGCGCGCGCGAGTGCGCGAGCCCGTTCTCGATAACAAGCCAACAGGAGAGCAACGCGACCATGGAGGCGCCTTGGGCCATTCTATAAATCAACTCGTTGAGAGAGACAAACCGAGAGAGAGAGAGATAGAGCGAAAGGAAGAGACACAAAAAATGACGAGAGAACGGCTGGACTGTACGGGAAACAGAAATTAACATAAATATAAAAATGTAATTATCGATAGAAATAGTGCGAACTCTAGTAGAGTTTATTAACAACGCTTTATAATTTAAATTCAAGGCAAAATAAAAGTTAAAGAATTTGAATCTTTTAATAAAATGCATTTAAGGTAATAAGCACGGCTGTGGTACATTTTTCTACTTTGAGATCCATAAAATAGATGACATAGTAGATATTAATTATTTTAGATCGATGATTTTACACGCTAGCATATGTGGTTTAGCATTAGTTATACTCACGAACACTGATTAAAAATCAATATTCTAGATTACTTCAGAGTTTAAATTTCTATGCAACTGTTGAAATAACTTGTAAGAAATGGATGTACAAAAATTCTACCACATTCACCACATATTTTCGGAAATATTGTAACTTTTCATCAAGCAAAAGCCACACATTATTGTGTGAGTAAGAATAAAGGTCAGACGAATTGAAGATTTCGATATTAGTGATGTAAGTTAAATTGCGAACCAATGTTAATTGGTAAAAAAGTCAATTCGAGTTTCTTAAAAGTATAATAAATCTGTCAAAAACACTTTTTTTGTCAGAAAGTAAAAAAAGTACGCCAAGTAATAAAAGGTCGTTTCGTTTCGATATACATTAATCGTGCGTTCACAG
>JAPYYX010003264.1:0-11647 GCA_030522605.1 Cremastinae sp. B BG-2022a | reverse complement strand
ACAAAAATATTTGAGCCCAAAATTTAATGTCGATAGTCCATTTCGATGACCTTGAAAAATTAAAAATTTTGTAAATTTGGCGTATCTCAATTTTTTTTTTCGAAATATTTTTTTTTGATGGCTCAAAATATTCCCTTGGAAGATTCTTTTTTGTATCTACAATAGTTTCCGAGGTATCCAAAAAATAAATTTGAAAAATAGAAAAAACAGCAAAATTTTGAGTTTTGAACAATTAAAAAAAATTTTTTTTTTTTATTTCTCTCCCTTGGTAGAACTTTGTTTTACGATGAAAAAAAACTTCCCACCAAATTTCATCCAAATCGGAAAGGTTCGATTCCAACCATTTGTCGAATTGATATGGAATTACCCATTAAGTTTTTGTATCGTATTATCTAGTCTTTGATCGAAGGATTTGATAAAATATCAATTTTTGAAAAAAAGGTCGGCGGTTGAAAGTGAAAATCTAAATTTCTTCGAAAAAATCACTTCATTTTCCTCGGTATAAAAAAACTATGCATCGAAAAAAAATCCTTCAATCAAGGACTACATTTTGATAAAAAAAAATATGCAAAAGTTCAAGTAAATCAGTTCAATAAAAAGATATTGAAGGAGTTGTTCCGAGAAAATTCTGACTAGACATAAACCCTTGAAGGGTTTATAATAAAAAGATTATTAAACATAGTTAAAAATATATCTTTCACTATGAAACAAAAAACAGAGCGAAACCTGCAATCGTTTTCCCAAAAAAAAATTCTCAAAAACTCGCCTCTTTTCGGCCGACGACTATATGTAACCCCTTGAAACATTAAAAAGCTTACCTCAGAATAAATGTGAAGCTTGACAGTAGCCAGCTGGAATTTTTTGAATATTCTTAGGAATTGTATAATGTTAATCGTCGATGTTCGACACATAATATTAAGCGAATTCGTCGAAGAAATTGAATAAATCGGTTTGAGTTTCGGTGTGCGTCGTTCTCGTATTGAGCCAGGATCTGCAGGAAGACGAAATACCGGAAGTCAGCGGTGTCTGAGTGTGCGACGAAATTGTACACGGATAAAGCTCGGGCCAGGCAGTTTGAGTCTGAATATCGCTCAATTCGAGATCCGGTGGCAAAATGTCGTTACAGGTTTGCGTGCAAGTGTTGCTGTACAACAATTGATCGATATTGTCGAAATTTTCCGTAGTCTGAGTCTCATTGTTCGAGCTGAGAGCAAAATTTCTCGCTACTTCCTCTTCGAAATATTGTCGGCTTCCGGTTTCCGTTTGGGTCTCGTTGTTCGAGCTGAATGCGAAATTCCTCGCGACATCCGGCTCGAAGTAATGACAACTTCCGGTCTCCGTTTGCGTCTCGTTTGAGCTCATGGCGAAATTTCTTCCAACTTCCGATTCGATGTAGCGCCAACTTTCGGTTTCCGTTTGAGTCTGCGTGTTCGAACTCAGAGTGAAGTTTCTCGCCACATCCGCTTGGAAATATTGACGATTTCCGGTTTCCGTTTGCGTCTCGATACTGCTGAATCGATCCTCGAATGAATTTGTCGTCAGCATCGGATCCGACCTCGTTATTTGGTTTCGAGAATCGAAAGAGTAACAATTTTCTATGTTCAAACAATTCGGCTCCTCGCCTTCGTAGAACGAAACAAAATCCGTCTGAGTAACGCTGTCGCTCAGTGCCTCCAACAAATCCTTTTCCGGACTCGTTTGTGTTCCCAGACTCGTGTTTTTCTCCTCCCAAAAGTCCTCAAGTTCGTGCTCAAGCTTCACTGGACTTGATGAAAACATGTCGTCAGCACCAAAGTTGTCATTCAACGATGGGTCCTTCGAATACGTATTTTTCTTCTCCGAACAATTTTTAACCATTTCTTTCTTCCTAATGTCTTTTTCTCTTAATATATCCTCCGGTGATGATTTCTTTTCCATCAACATTTTATCTTCGGAAGGATTCTTTTCGCTGTGAATCATATCGGAGAGAATTTCTTCTTTCGATGTCTTTTTAGAAGGTACATTTTTCATTAGAAATTTCTCTCTTTTCTCCAAAAGAATTTTTTCTCGAGATACTTTCTGCATCGTTTGAGTTTCTACAGTTTTTCTGGCTCGTTTTTCCTTGCCAGATGGAGAAGTTTGTGTCTGCCTGGATTCTCGCTTCTTACTCGTTTTTGTGGGACTCGGAGTTCTTTTCTGCCGTTTGATTTCGTCCGTCTGGACCGCGACGTCGAAGGATACTTTTCCAGAAGTCTCAGGATAAGAGAAATTTGATTTTCGAGGGAGAATCAAAATTGGCTGTGTTCCTTTCGGAGCAGAAATAAACTTCGCTGGAACATTTACTTGAGGTTTCCTCCTGCAAAAAAAAATAAATCGTTAATTCTATAGAGAGCAATTACTATGCAATATTTAATAATTAAAAATTTTAACATAAATTAATATCTTTATTGTTGATAAGTAACTCACAATAACATCTTTTTGTACTTTTCATCGATAGTGTGTGAACTTCTCTTCGAGTGAGTCAAAAGTGCTTCGTAGGTTCCAAAAACCTTCAGGCAACTGCAAGCAAAGTGAATTCCGCAGACTCGAAGATGAGCAAGTTGCGCTGCCATTGTAGAGAATTTTTTTTCGCACTGGGAGCAGGGAAACCTTTTTGCTGCATGGACTTTCAAATAATGCTAAAAAGAGTTATAAAAATCTTTGCGAAACTCAATATTTTGTTGATTAGAGATTAGGAAATGAATTTTATTGAGTTGAAGAATGTATGAGCTGATAAAAAATCTGACAAACATGACTTATTTATAATGAATCATTAAAACATAGTCCTTAGTTTCTTGTTAAACAATTAAAATTTCTTTACATATTTAGAACATTAAAATTTTTTAAATAACTGAAATGAAAAAAATTCTGTGAAGTGTTTGGAGATTCGAAATTTATTGTGACAATCTCAAGAGCTACTGGATGTCCAGCTTTATATATTTATTATGAATTAATAAATTCTCTACAGTTCAACCTACTCAAAAAGTATCAACCAAAAACTTTGGATGACTGATTCATAATTGTGAGACAAGTTCATAGAGAAATGGAATCACAAGCAATAACTAAAAACAAATTCTCTGTGGATTCTCCCACAATATTGAATAATTTAATTGAATAATTTAATTTTTTTTAAATTTAATTTAATAATTTAATTTCAAAAGATATTTTAATATTCCTCAATGTGTTGACTTAAAGAGGAATGGTAGGTGCGATCCCATGTCAAAAGTATTTTCTGAACGAAAATTTGCGAATTTTTAACTTTCTAGACTTCTGAAAGGGTTCTCAATTTTTTGTGTATTAGCTACAATAGCGATTAACAACTTCCGATCATTAATTAAACTATCTTAACAATTAACATTGTTTAAACAATCAAAATAAAAAATTTTAGTGAAATGCTTTCAAATTTTTCAATTACCATTGAACACTCCAATTACCATTGAACACATATGAAACATGTCAAAAATATTTTACAGAGATAGTTTTTTGTTTTTTTGTTTATGTTTAAAACGTTTTATGTATTTCCCATAAGACACAATGTTAAATATTAAAAGTTTCAAAGTTCATAACTTTAAAACCATTTAGTGAATCATTCTCAAATTTGGCAAAAGGATTTTTTAGCCGTTTTCGAACAAGTCTACAAAATTGTAACTTTTCCTTACCATTTTAAAAATATGGTCAATTCCTCCTTAAGGTAGTTCTATGGTTTTTTCGATTCTTTAGGATTTTCTTGAAAATTTACACAAGCCTTCTTTGATATGACCTACATACATGTGCCAAATTTCAAGAGGATTTATCATGTAGATATTGAGATATTTATTGTTAAAAATCACAATTTTTAGGTCTCTCTCATAAGAGCCCATGTTAAATATCGCGATTTTCAATCCTTAATATCTTGACTTCTAGATGGTGAAACGACTTGAAACTTTGCATATCTCTTTTTAGTACTTCCGAAAAGGTTCCTTTAGTATTTTAAAAGAACTGTAAAATTCATTTTTGATACATACATAGCATATCAAGATCATGTTAGATGACCTTGATTTTTGAGTATGTTGCTCTTGAACCAATTTGCAACAACTTTTCCAAATAAACATTAACTCAAAAACTGCATGCTACAGAGATAAGTTATGACAAAATTCATTGATTTGACTACATCTTTAGAACTACCTTAATAGAGAGAATTTATTCATTAATTAATAAAAAAATGAGCAAAAATTGACTATCCGATCACTCTTGTAATAGTACTCAGACATAATAAATTTTGGAGTAATATAACGATAACAAACCATTTAGTAAATTATGTTTAAACTCGACACGCCGATTTTTACGTACATTAAAATGTATCGTACATTTTTGAAGAATAATATAAAATTCGAACCATTTTATAGGATTTAAAAAATAATTTTAATATTTTTTTTTTAAATTAACCTGAAAAAAGCTAACCTGTTTGAGATACTTCATCGTTTTGAAGAATCGTTGTGATTTCGAAGCATAAATGCACATGCTTTCTGGACAGTGATAATGAACATCCTCTTTCACGTTTTTCTTTAAATCCTTGTGCTCGTGAGTTTTTAATACATGCATTCGGAGCCGAGGCTCGTTTCTGAAGGAGATACCGCATTCGTCGCATCTCACGTCATTTACAATAACACTGAGTTCTTCAGCTTTGGGGCAAACTATTTTGACGTTCATCGTTTTATTATTGACATATTCCATCTCATTTGTTGAGAAAAACTGGAATAAACATGCAATTTTTGTAAATAATAACAAACACCGTAGCCCCGTTAGCCATTCGGGCCACTCGCAATTTTTTGACGTTTCGCATTCTTCCTGGTACATATGCGACTACGCCTTCAGATGGCGCTGAAATCATGTTTTTTTTCTCATACACATATGGACGGAAAATTATTTTTTTTTGTATTCTGTAACGATAATGAAATTTTTTAAATTATTACTTGGCGTCCAGACACTGCCGTGTCTTTACATATCGTACGAGAAATAAAAATTGTTCATTCTAGCGACACGTTTTAACGAATCAACTTGTTATGTACATCCGAATTTTCATAATTGTTTTGCCACAAAAGTCGAAGCGGCAATCGCAGATGGTGATCCTGTCACGAATTCATGAATATATATTTATTCGTTGTTGAATACATTTTTACCTTCTATGCATACATTTTAATGGTTATAAATGCTATTTAAACGCTTTATTATTGTTAGCCTTTTCATATTCACTCGTAAGATTAAAAAAAAGATTCAAATATATTTTTATACTTTCAATATATATATGTATTTATACCACAGTTATTAAATAACAAAAATATGGAAAATAAACTTATAATCTTAGACTAATTAAAAGACTTGGACTAAACAAATATTCCAAACAGACGCTTCTACAAGTATCTTTATTTTAATTAGATATTGATTTAATCGTTTGAATCGTGATCCAACTTTTAGGAATCCAAAAAGCTAAGAAAGGTCCTGAAGATTCTTTTGAAAGACAATATTGAGGGAAGGTCTCGACTCCTTTTATAGTAATTTGCTGCACCTTTTTAATAAAAACAAAATGTATTCTACAATAAATTACTCAAGAATTTGTATTTATCCTATAAATAAAATTAATAATCAAAAAATTTAATATAAACAAATCTTAAAAAAATTTTTTCTTTAAAAGTAAAAAAGTACGCCAAGTAATGAAATAAAATTGTTACAAAAATTACATGTAATCATTTTGTAACCAAGTAAAAAAAATATAAAAATTTTTTTTTGGATCGATTCGAGAATTAAAAATTGGTTGTATTGATAAATTTAATTTCATACATTAATTGAAAATTCTTCGTAGGACAATGATTAAATTTACCAATACACGCCAATTTTTAATTGTCAAATCGATCCAAAAAAAATTTTATTTTTTTTTTACTTGGTTCCAAAATGATTTCATGCAATTTTTGTAACAATTATTTCATTACTTGACGTACTTTTTTACTTTTTAAAAAAGTTTTTTTTAAGATTTCACTCCTTTTTGTTAAATTTATTATATTCTTATATCATGCTTAATATTTGTGTTTACTATAATAAAAAGTAATCAAAAAATATACAATAAATTCGTTGTTTATTTAATTTTCAATTTTTTATTCATATTTTTATTTCGATATTTTGAATATATTAGGAATATTACCCTTAGGTTAATAAATTTATATCGTATATAATTATTTTTATAATAGTTAAAAAGTATACGGAAAAAAAAAATTCAATGAATTAATTCATTATTGAAGTCCTTATTAGTTATCCATATTTTTTTAATGTGCTTCATGTATGCTAGTTTTTTTCTTTTATTTTTTTCCCTTTTTTCTAATTTTTTTCTTTTTCTTATATTCATTTTTTTAAATTTAATTTTTCAAATTTTTTAAAATTATTTTATTTCATTTTACAATTTTTATTTTCTTTCAATTCTACTTTTTTTAGTCAGGGGGTTCCCCCCCCCCCCCCCGAACCCCCCTGCCTGGGCTTCGCCTCTGGACCCCGAGCAAATTTTTTGGAATTTTTCATTACTTTTCGGAGGTAACGCAGCGTGAGATTTCTCGCAAAGGACGTATGTCCAATATGAAGAAATACTTCTTACATCCTTCTGATTCCATGAAACAGCACCGGTACGAAAATTGAGATTTTTAAAAACCATCATTAAAGACCGATTTTTTCAGATTTGAAAAAAAAGATTAAAAAATTAGAAAAGTCGAAAAATCGTCATATTCGAGTATATAAGAGTACGGCAGGGCTCGAGCAATCTTTTTTCTTTTTCTTTCGTACTTGTGGCGCCCAGCCGCTACCGCGTCTCTTGATATTTTTAAGTTTGACTAATATAAAGTAACAAGCGAAGAAAAGTAAAAAATGTCAAAAATTATGAAATTTGTTTTTACTAAAATGTGTGAGGACTTTAAACGTTGAAATTTTAATTCAAAACTAAGTTGAATTATATACCTTGTTTATTTTAAATTTATTTTAGAAGAGAGCACTCATTGTTTTATAATATTGAATTTGCAGTAGTTAAGTGGATTATCGATACTGCATAATTGGATCTTTGAAAAAAAAAAACCTTGAAATATAATATGTCTTTCGGAAAATGTAGATTCAGAAGATAGAAAAAACTATCTCTAGTCAAGGATGAGAAAGGAATATATTCATCAAGTATAGGAAGAAATCAAAATTCACTTCTTTCGGAAAAATAAAAATCAACCATAACGATAATAATCAAATTTTCAAGATTGTAACACTGCACAACTAGATAATATTTTAAAAAATTGTATTAATCATAAATCGAATGAGCTAGACGTAAAAACGATTAAAATGACAAAAAGAAATTTTGAAACAAAATGAAAATAGCTGCAATTGTTTAATGGATTAAAAATTAAGTTAATAAAAATTAAGTTAAAAAATAAAAAAATCTATAATTTATGAGAAAAACGATGATGACAGAAAACTATGTGAAGAAAATTTAAAAAAATTGAAGTTGATGCAAAAATTAGAAACGTAGGTAATGAGGAACGAGCCTATACTGAAGCAAGAGTGGGACGAGTGTGAAAAATGTTCAAAGGCTGATGTAAACTACGGGTCGTCGAGTAAGACGAAGAAAACGTTGTAGGGTTTCGTTTTGTCAACAAGCTTTACATTGTATTTTGCTTGACGCCGATAAGGGTATTCCCTAAATCCTGCTTAACTCAATAAGGAGCGTCTTAAGTCTGTTTGCAGGCTTAGAAACTGGTTTTCGATGTATCTATATCGTGGGAGCGCGAAGCATCGACAGGGTACATATGGGCCATGTCTCTTTCATAATTCGTGCATATTTAAACGGTACTCGAAAGCTGAAACTCCGAGCCGCATCCGACAGTGGACCGTATCCACCGTTCTCCAACATAGCGACCTTATTTCCTTTCGAAAAACTTCCCAATTTGCAAAAAAACAAAAACAAAACGATTTCTTTGCCCTCGCGGATCCAATTAATCTCACGGTGACGATTCTTCGTTCTTACTTGAACATCCAAATACTTGGATTAGTTCGTTGTTCAACGATTTTCTCCGAGTATCAACTATAAAGGTGAGAATTTCAGTTTATACCTGAAAAACAGAAGACAAAATTTAATAAAATCAATAACCATTATTTTTTAAATATATTCTATTATTAACTATGCTTAAAAAATGCATTTCAAATGGTTTTAAAAAATTTTAATAGTTTTGTAAAATATAATTTAATATAAAATAATTTTTATTAGACTATAAAAAAAACTATGTAAAATGCCTCGAACACGTGCAAATTCAATTAAGGACTCTAGTAATTAAATTGTTTCCATAAAAAATGAGAATAATGCATAATCATAGGAAACCCATTTTCTGATCCACAAAATGACATGGAAAGCACACGCGTTATTCATAATTTCTTGCGAAAACAGAAACTCAAAAAATAGCGAATGATTTTATAAAAAATTATGTTCAATTTCAGACTAAAGGATGTCTGTGATGTCGGGACCAAGCTACGCCGCTTATGGCTTCGCTGCCCAGAGCAGCGGATTTGGCAACCAAACGGTGGTTGACAAAGTACCACCGGAAATGCTCCACCTGGTTGACCCCCACTGGTACCAATTTCCGCCCATGAACCCCCTGTGGCACGCTATTCTCGGCTTCGTTATTGGTTGTCTTGGATTCGTTTCCGTTGTTGGAAACGGAATGGTTGTCTACATCTTTGCATCCACCAAGAGCCTCAGGACACCGAGCAATCTCCTTGTAATCAACCTTGCGTTCTCCGACTTCCTGATGATGTTCTGCATGTCGCCACCTATGGTCCGAACAAAATCATTACCACTATGCAAACTAACTATAATGTAGTACACTACCATTAGTCACTATACTATAGTATAGTACTGTACTACTATGATACTATGGTACTACTATGACAATACTATGGTAATACTATGGTACTACTATGATATTACTATGATACTATGGCACTACTATGATAATACTATGGTCCTACTATGATACTATGGTATTATGATGGTGCTACTATGGTACCACCATGGTACAATGCTAAACAATTCCTATAGTAGTACATATAGTACAGTACTATAGTATAGTACTTTACGAGAATACTACGTATTCGAGTATGGCACTTTCTTCCATTACTACTACATGTAACACTACATATCGTGTACATCTTGATAACAGAAATACACACTATGTATATCTGTAACTAAAATGAAGAAAATTTTTTCGATTGCTCTACAACTAAGTTTGTACATAAGTCAGATTCAAGAATTACTACTGTCTAAACTATTCGTGTTACTATACTATTACTAGCATTATGTACCAGTACTGCTATATCAGAAAATGGATCTTTTTTTATTTTCGCACAGGTGATCAACTGCTACTTTGAGACTTGGGTATTTGGACCCCTCATGTGCGAAGTTTACGCTATGTTAGGCTCCCTGTTCGGATGTGGCTCCATCTGGACAATGACGATGATCGCATTCGACAGATACAACGTAATCGTAAAGGGTCTCTCTGGCAAGCCGTTGACGATCAACGGTTGCCTTCTGAGAATCCTTGGAATCTGGCTCTTTGCAGTCATCTGGACCGTCGCCCCGATGCTCGGATGGAACAGGCAATTATTCGACTGATATAATACAGAAAGAAAATCGATAAAATAAAAATTAAAAAAAAATGACTAAAAATAAAAATTAATTTTTTTAAATCGCAGATATGTTCCTGAGGGCAACATGACCGCCTGCGGAACTGACTACCTGAACAAGGATTGGTTCTCGCGATCGTACATCCTCGTTTACAGCATCTTCGTCTATTACTTGCCGCTCTTCATGATCATCTACAGCTACTACTTCATCCTGGCTGCCGTCTCGGCTCACGAGAAGAATATGCGAGAGCAGGCGAAGAAGATGAACGTGGCTTCCCTCAGGTCCTCTGAGAACGCGAGCGCCAGCGCTGAGGCCAAATTGGCTAAGGTCTTGACCCAAATTCATTGCTTAAATCCAATAATAATAGTGAACTATGCAAAAAAACTAATCAATTACTTTGTTAACAAGAGCAGTTTGTGTGCAATAAATAGTAAAATTATTTAAACTGAAAATGTCACAGGTGGCTCTGATGACGATCTCCCTTTGGTTCATGGCCTGGACTCCCTACTTGGTCATCAACTATGCTGGAGTCTTCGAAACTGCGAAGATTAGCCCTCTCTTCACCATCTGGGGATCCCTCTTCGCCAAGGCCAACGCCGTCTACAACCCGATTGTCTACGGAATCAGGTATATTATTTATATCTAACTTTGATTGCCATATTCTAATATTTTTCGTTTTCTATGTAGTTGATGTATAGGGAACTATGAGTATAGTATATGCTCTATATTCTGTAGAGTATATCGGGGTTATACATAAGGCATCTCATGCCAAATCGGAAAGTTTGAAATAATTGTCATTTTTAAAATGATTGATTTTCTCAATTTTTTGAAATTTTTTCATACTCAAAATGTACATAATTATTTTACTATATATCTCATAAACTACTAAACGACTCAATTATACTATGTATGTCAGAAATGATAAATAATCCGGCGGATTTCCTTCACTGACGGTCGCAGTGACACGGCTTTCACAATTTATTGAAATACTATTTTGGGTATTATAAAATTTTATTGCGGTGCCAGTCAGGCGTTAGGTGTAGATTAAAAAGGAAAATCTAGTTCTCGACCGAGTGACCCGAAGAGGAATGAATTGTCCTCCCCGAGGTCACTCAGTCTCCATCAGGCTAATCTTTTCTCTCTCTCCAAACGACTCACACGTGGTACATGCACCACATACCAACGGGGTATATACATCCCCCTTTTTAAGTACTATGTACTATTATTCCCTGTTTCGTCACTCGGCGCTCGCCACTTGATCTTCCATAAAAAAGAAGGACGAAGTTTTTCTCGTGACCATTTTCTTTGTGAAGGTGTGTGAACACGATCCGAATTTTGGTAACAAAATTTTTCGATTGTAATATTTTCCAATTTCCGCCAGGAAATCACGGAAAACTTATCAATGTGGCTCAAACATGTTATCTTCTTCGAGTTTTTTGTAATTTTGCTGGACCAAATATCGGAATTTGAAGATCAAAAAATTTTCTCACTAAGACTCGGACACAGTTCTCGCACCGTGTTGACGCACCTTGACGCGACATGTATACTGAGAGCTTTCCAGCAATTGAAACAAAATCTCACACACAGCGACACAATTTTCGTTTATGTCCGACTACGCTTTCAGACTGTGTTCGGTTATACATATGGACTTGTGTCATTGGTGGAAAGCACGATCGACGACACATCAGTGGGAGCTTTCCCAGCTACGACATAGAGCGACATAAGTGAACACTGTGTCGTCGATCGTGCTTTTCACCAATGACACAAGTCCATATAACCGAACACAGTCTGAAAGCTTAGTCGGACACAATCGACAATTGTGTCACCCTGTCAGTGTCATTGGTGGAAAGCACGATCGACGACACAGTGGGAGCTTTCCCAGCTACGACACAGAGCGACATAAGTGAACACTGTGTCGTCGATCGTGCTTTCCACCAATGACACAAGTCCATA